>ONZH01012852.1:0-67996 GCA_900303285.1 Rhinella marina
TGATCTGTGACACACAGAATGGTTCCCACACTGTTGTATGAAATGGATTTCTATCACTGAGTTAAAACAATAAAAAAAAGTGTTATATATGGCGATAGCTGCACTACTAGTTCCAGCCAGCCCAGCCAAGAGACCAAAAAAAAATGTCTTGTAGCCCTTAGAAGGGCTGTTGGGTTCTTTTGAGATCACTCCTGCCTAACAGAGAACTAAATCCAGGCCCTAACACTCTCCCTGAAACGCAGCAGCTCTGTCCCTAATGACATCCAGACGGCATCTGAGCCGAGCACCGCGGGCAGTCACTAGTATATTCCAGGGTCACCTAATCAGGTCAGCCAAACCCTGCTATCGACATGTAAGGGCCCCACGTGATGCTGGGTGTACCGCAGAGTTTATAGGTGCCAAAAATGCAAAATGCGGAAGATGCCATTTCCTCGAGCATGGCGAGACACTCGTCCGAGCAGCGAGCACTTACAAGTACCGTAATACTCGAACGAGCACCAAGCTCTGACGAGCATGCTCGCTCATCTCTAGTGAATATGTATCAAATGTACTATCCTATTACACCAATAATAATTTGCATACATAAAGTCTTATCTGAATGAAATATCTCTCGCAAAGAACGGTTGGGTTTATGTTGCTGGAATAGTAATGGAATTTTATGTATTATTTTATTATTTTATGGATTATTTTTTAAAGAAAAAAACTGTCTGACCCAAATGTATCATATTTTCACTTTATTGTACACATTTTACCCTCCAAAGTGGGAGAAAATGGAAATACTAATGGTCAATTCTATTATGGAAGTGCTCACTAGTATGCAGTAGGTGCAGGGAGCCGTGAGTGTATTGCTATTGGCGCTGGCTGTACTCACCACTCCCTGGTCTTCCCCGGGCACAGCGCAGCATGATTCTGACTGCTTATAGCATGAGGACGTAGTGCATGCACCATGACCTGATGCTGTGTAATTTCAGGTCACTGTGCAGCAGGGGCCCTGAGAAGAACAAAGAGCGGTAAGTAGAGGAAGAGTGGCTAGATGTGCATAGTGTCAGTGCCATCCAGAGCAGGAGAGGTATGTTCATGTAGTTATTTCTAGTCTAGTCTGACGTCTGATATGGGGGTCTGATATTAAGGTCTGATATGGGGGTCTGATATTGGGGTCAGATCTGAGGTCTGATACAAGGGATTGATCTGAAGTCTTATATGGGGATCTGATCTGAGGTTTGATATGCTGGACTGACCTGAGGTCTGATATGGAGGTCTGATCTAAGGTCTGATATGGAGGTTTGATCTGAGGTCAGGTATGGAGGTCTGATATGAGGTCTGATATAGATGTCTTATCTAAGGTCTGATATGGGGGTCTGATCTAAGGTCTTGATATGGAGTTCTGATCTGAGGTCTGGTATGGTGATCTGATATTGGTCTGATGTGGTGGTCTGATCTGGGGTCTGATATGGTGATCTGAGGTTTGGTATGGTGATCTGATCTAAGGTCTGATATGGGGCCTGATCTGAGGTCTGATGTGGTGGTCTGATCTGAGGTATGGTATGGAGGTCTGATCTAAGGTCTGATTTTGGGGTCTGATCTAAGGTCTGATATGGGGCCTGATCTGAGGTTTGTTATGGTGATCTGATCTGAGGTCTGGTATGGAGGTCTGATCTAAGGTCTGATATGGGGATCTGATATAAGGTCTTGATATGGTGGTCTGATCTGAGGTCTGGTATGGAGGTCTGATCTGAGGTCTGATATGGGGATCTGATATAAGGTCTTGATATGGTGGTCTGATCTGAGGTCTGTTGAAAAATATACTTTTCTGATTCTCTTCCTCTAAAACTTAGGTGCGTCTTTTAATCCAGTTCATCTTATAAAGTGAAAAAAAAGTAAATATTGTATTAAGAAAATATCTAATGCACATAACCCTATTACGGCTTCATGAAAGTTGTATAGCCATAATTTTATTCTTGTAGAGAGAATTCCCATAACTTTACAATACAATTAATGTGTAATCATTATAACATCATTGTAGGGGGAAATGCCATATTTAAATAGGCTGCAATGATGATACATGATAAAATAATAGTAGTATAATAATATAATAAATACGTCATACCCACCTTACTGATTGACCCACAACTGATGTCCTGATGTTTCCTGGTCCCCACAGTCATCTCTGTGATCACAGATTGGTTAAGCAGTAATTTCCTGTAGGTCAAGAGGGGCCAGGAAAAAAATGATTATCATGAGCAGTCTCTTAACAGGAATAGCGGTGGATCCATAACATGGGTATGCCTTAAAGGGGTTGTCCAAAATTTTGATATTGATGGTCGATCGTCAGGATAGGTCATCAATATAAGTTTGTCCGGAGTCTGACTTTCAGCATTCCCATTGATCAGATCTTTGAAAAGACCTGAGCACTCCTTATCCTAGGCCAGTGATGTCACATACATGGCCTAGGTAAAGCTCAGTCCCATTCATCTGAATGGGGTTGAGTTGCTATACCAAGCACAGCTGCTATACACTGGACTCAGTAAGCTGATCAGCAGGGGTTGTGGGTGTCGGATCCACCACCAATCTGATATCAATGACCTAACCTGAGAATAGGACATCAATGTTAAATAAAATGGATGAGCAAAGCGAGCTTTGGATGCTAGTCAGAACTAGAGATGAGCGAACCCCAACTGCAAAGTTCGGGTTCGTACTGAACTTTGCAAGTTTGGGTACCCGGACCTGAACCTGGACTTTTTCACTTACTACGTGGTGAGCGCGGTGACGTCATCGTAGGTCCTTTTGAAGGTCCTGCAGAAAGAAGAGGATACCGGCTGCGCAATCAAGTGGATGAGGTGAGTTTTTTAATTATTATTTTTAACCCCTAAATGGCCATTTTATGTAGCATTCTAAATATTATTAGAATGTTATAACGGAAAATAATAAAGTGCAGTTCGGGTCCCCATTTACTTAAATGGGGTCTGGGTTCGGGGTAAAGTTCGGGTCAAGTTCGTTTCCCGAACCCGAACTTTGACCTGAAGTTCGTCCGAACCCGAAACCCCAAACTTCCATGGGTTCGCTCATCCCTAGTCAGAACGGAAGAAGAGTTCGGTTCCAAGTGTTAAAGTGGTTTTCCACTTTAAAAATCAAGCACTGAAGTTATTCAACTTAGGCTATTTTCACACTTATAGTAGCCTTTTTCAGCAGGCTGTTCCTCTGCCGGATTTGTGCTACCACAAGTCCACCATGCAGGCTGAAGTCTGCTCCGGCTGCATTCACTATAATGGGTACGTGCCGGAGGTCCAACCACAGCAAGGCAACCTTGCCGAGAGGCGACCAGAATTAAATTACAGCACGCTGCGTTTTTTGTCTGCCCGCCTCTTGGTTTGTTTGCCGTGCTGTGGCCAGACCTCTGGCTTGCCCCCATTATTGTGATTGGGGCCGGAGCGGACTTCTGCCAGCACAGTGGACTTGTGGCAGCACAGATCCGGCAGGCTGTTCTGGCAGGAGAAAAGGCTACCACAACTGTGAAAGTAGCCTAAATCTCGCGTGACTTCGAGAATAACTGACTTTGTCTCACTGGACCACATACATTTTTATGTATGTAAGATTTTAGCAAATTGACTTTGGATGTAGCATCTGAAACTCGCTTCTCTCATCCATATTAAACATTAAGAAAAACAAACAAAAAAAACCCTTTAATTTATTATATTTTGAGCCTCTTATAAATAACCCTTTTTATGTAAGTACTGAAGTCAGACATTCACATATGTTTCGCTGTTGACCTGTTACATACAGTTAGGGCCAGAAATATTTGGACAGTGACACAATTTTCGCGAGTTGGGCTCTGCATGCCACCACATTGGATTTGAAATGAAACCTCTACAACAGAATTCAAGTGCAGATTGTAACGTTTAATTTGAAGGGTTGAACAAAAATATCTGATAGAAAATGTAGGAATTGTACACATTTCTTTACAAACACTCCACATTTTAGGAGCTCAAAAGTAATTGGACAAATAAACATAACCCAAACAAAATATTTTTATTTTCAATATTTTGTTGCAAATCCTTTGGAGGCAATCACTGCCTTAAGTCTGGAACCCATGGACATCACCAAACGCTGGGTTTCCTCCTTCTTAATGCTTTGCCAGGCCTTTACAGCCGCAGCCTTCAGGTCTTGCTTGTTTGTGGGTCTTTCCGTCTTAAGTCTGGATTTGAGCAAGTGAAATGCATGCTCAATTGGGTTAAGATCTGGTGATTGACTTGGCCATTGCAGAATGTTCCACTTTTTTGCACTCATGAACTCCTGGGTAGCTTTGGCTGTATGCTTGGGGTCATTGTCCATCTGTACTATGAAGCACCGTCCGATCAACTTGGCAGCATTTGGCTGAATCTGGGCTGAAAGTATATCCCAGTACACTTCAGAATTCATCCAGCTACTCTTGTCTGCTGTTATGTCATCAATAAACACAAGTGACCCAGTGCCATTGAAAGCCATGCATGCCCATGCCATCACGTTGCCTCCACCATGTTTTACAGAGGATGTGGTGTGCCTTGGATCATGTGCCGTTCCCTTTCTTCTCCAAACTTTTTTCTTCCCATCATTCTGGTACAGGTTGATCTTTGTCTCATCTGTCCATAGAATACTTTTCCAGAACTGAGCTGGCTTCTTGAGGTGTTTTTCAGCAAATTTAACTCTGGCCTGTCTATTTTTGGAATTGATGAATGGTTTGCATCTAGATGTGAACCCTTTGTATTTACTTTCATGGAGTCTTCTCTTTACTGTTGACTTAGAGACAGATACACCTACTTCACTGAGAGTGTTCTGGACTTCAGTTGATGTTGTGAACGGGTTCTTCTTCACCAAAGAAAGTATGCGGCGATCATCCACCACTGTTGTCATCCGTGGACGCCCAGGCCTTTTTGAGTTCCCAAGCTCACCAGTCAATTCCTTTTTTCTCAGAATGTACCCGACTGTTGATTTTGCTACTCCAAGCATGTCTGCTATCTCTCTGATGGATTTTTTCTTTTTTTTCAGCCTCAGGATGTTCTGTTTCACCTCAATTGAGAGTTCCTTTGAACGCATGTTGTCTGGTCACAGCAACAGCTTCCAAATGCAAAACCACACACCTGGAATCAACCCCAGACCTTTTAACTACTTCATTGACTACAGGTTTACAAGGGAGACGCCTTCAGAGTTAATTGCAGCCCTTAGAGTCCATTGTCCAATTACTTTTGGTCCCTTGAAAAAGAGGAGGCTATGCATTACAGAGCTATGATTCCTAAACCCTTTCTCTGATTTGGATGTAGAAACTCTCATATTGCAGCTGGGAGTGTGCACTTTCAGCCCATATTATATATATAATTGTATTTCTGAACATGTTTTAGTAAACAGCTAAAATAACAAAACTTGTGTCACTGTCCAAATATTTCTGGCCCTAACTGTAGATGTAAGGACATCTAGCTTCTGCAGCCACACAGTCTGGAAGATTTAAGCCTAACTAAGGATGATAGTTCAAGGATGCTTGTGTCTGTTTAACTTTACATAGTGTCCTCCTCTTTAGCAACCAGCAAACCACTGAGGTCATCCATCAAAATAAATTAGCAACGGCTTTCTCATTAAATCTCCTTAGATGCAGTTTTTTGCTTAAACTTGCTACCATGTATCTGTTCTTAAGACAATCGAAAACAAAATTGCAATAATGTGTCAGCTCTGGCAGAAAGTAACTTTTATTGAGATGGATAGAAACCTATTTGCTACAATATTTGCTTTTAATAATTTAATTTTTCAAATGTGGCTGAGAGAGACATCAATATTTTATTATGGAACTTTTCCATTTTATGTTACATTAGTTTACTCGGCCTGTCTGTCTTTTCAACATCCCGATGACACTTTTTTATATGATTGCATTACATTTTATCATCTACCTGCTCTTTGTTTGGACATTATTCCTATTTATCAAGATCCATTAACTTCCAATTCTATCTTAAGATTCTATGAAGCTGAAGACAGCACGAAAAAAAGCAAGAAGTAATTTTTCTAATTTTCAGAATGATGTCTCATTCACATGATGCAGTGTTAAATCGTTATATATTATATTACACGACAGCTTAAATGGTGCTGATTGTGTTATATGAATTAAATAATGTCTAAACCTTCAAACTAAAATGAGGATCCATTAGGAGAAACTGTCGGTTCAAAATTTTAAAAGAAAATTTCAGTTCACTTTTGTTGAAGTGAACCACAGACTATAAATCCACAGAAGACAGGCTAGGACAGAGTGTTTTGGACATTGATCTTAAAAAAAAAATGAAACTAACATTAGGAAAAAGTAAATTCACATGAACAATTTTTGTTGCAAAATATCTGCGATTATTACATTTGTGTGAATGGGGTTGGCAGTAGTTCATGCAATTGCTAACAAAACCAATACTATTATACTGCTCCCCATGTACAAAAATATAACTACTATAATACTGCTCCTATGTACAGGAATATAACTACTATAATACTGCTCCTATGTACAAGAATATAACTACTATAATACCGCTCCTATGTACAAGAATATAACTACTATAATACTGCTCCTATGTACAAGAATATAACTACTATAAGACTGCTCCTATGTACAAGAATATAACTACTATAATACTGCTCCTATGTACAAGAATATAACTACTATAATACTGCTCCTATGTACAAGAATATAACTACTATAATACTGCTCCTATGTACAGGAATATAACTACTATAATACTGCTTCTATGTACAAGAATATAACTAATATAATACTGCTCCTATGTACAGGAATATGACTACTATAATACTGCTCCTATGTACAAGAATATAACTACTATAATACTGCTCCTATGTACAAGAATATAACTACTATAATACTGCTCCTATGTACAAGAATATAACTACTATAATACTGCCTCCTATATACAAGAATATAACTACTATAATACTGCTCCTATGTACAAGAATATAACTACTATAATACTGCTCCTATGTACAAGAATATAACTACTATAATACTGCTCCTATGTACAAGAATATAACTACTATAATACTGCTCCTATGTATAAGAATATAACTACTATAATACTGCTCCTATGTACAAGAATATAACTAATATAATACTGCTCCTATGTACAAGAATATAACTACTATAATACTGCTCCTATGTACAAGAATATAACTACTATAATACTGCCTCCTATGTACACAAATATATCTACTATAATACTGCTCCTATGTACAAGAATATAACTAGTATAATACTGCTCCTGTGTACAAGAATATAACTACTATAATACTGCTCCTATGTATAAGAATATAACTACTATAATACTGCTCCTATGTACAAGAATATAACTACTATAATACTGCTCCAATGTACAAGAATATAACTACCATATTTCTGCCTCCCATGTACAAGAATATAACTACCATATTTCTGCCTCCCATGTACAAGAATATAACTACTATAGTACTGCCTCCTATATACAAGAATATAACTACTGTAATACTGCTCCTATGTACAAGAATATAACTCCTATAATACTGCCTCCTATGTACAAGAATATAACTACTATAATACTGCTCCTATGTACAAGAATATAACTACTATAATACTGATCCTATGTACAAGAATATAACTACTATAATACTGCCTCCTATGTGCAAGAATATAACTACTGTAATACTGCTCCTATGTACAAGAATATAACTACTATAATACTGCTCCCATGTACAAGAATATAACTACTATAATACTGCCTCTATGTACAAGAATATAACTACTATAATACTGCTCCTATGTACAAGAATATAACTACTATAATACTGCTCCTATGTACAAGAATATAACTACTATAATACTGCTCCTATGTATACAAATATATCTACTTTAATACTGCTTCCTATGTATAAGAATATAACTACTATAATACTGCCCCTATGTACAAGAATATAACTACTATAATACTGCTCCTATGTACAAGAATATAACTACTATAATACTGCCTCCTATGTACAAGAATATAACTACTATAATACTGCTCCTATGTACAAGAATATAACTACTATAAAACTGCTCCTATGTACAAGAATATAACTACTATATTTCTGCCTCCTATGTACAAGAATATAACTACTATAGTACTGCCTCCTATATACAAGAATATAACTACTGTAATACTGCTCTTATGTACAAGAATATAACTCCTATAATACTGCCTCCTATGTACAAGAATATAACTACTATAATACTGCCTCCTATGTACAAGAATATAACTACTATAATACTGCTCCTACAGATGTAGCATTGGTTAACATGACATAAAGGGAGATAACACTTTTAGTTATCCCATCAAAAGGGGGGTTCCCTGTATTGAATAACACTGTAGACTTAGTTATCACGTCTGGTTAACGGGTTTAGCAAGTCATTATTAACAGTGCTACATCTGTATGTACAAGAATATAACTACTATAATACTGCCTCCTATGTATAAGAATATAACTACTATAATACTGCTCCTATGTACAAGAATATAGCTACTATAATACTGCCTCCTATGTACAAGAATATAACTACTATAATACTGCTCCTATGTACAAGAATATAACTACTATAATACTGCTCCTATGTACAAGAATATAACTACTATAATACTGCTCCTATGTACAAGAATATAGCTACTATAATTCTGCCTCCTATGTACAAGAATATAACTACTATAATACTGCTCCTATGTACAAGAATATAACTACTATAATACTGCTCCTATGTACAAGAATATAACTACTATAATACTGCCTCCTATGTACAAGAATATACCTACTATAATACTGCTCCTATGTACAAGAATATAACTACTATAATACTGCTTCTATGTACAAGAATATAACTACTATAATACTGCTCCTATGTACAAGAATATAACTACTATAATACTGCTCCTATGTACAAGAATATAACTACTATAATACTGCTCCTATGTAGAAGAATATAACTACTATAATACTGCTCCTATGTACAAGAATATAGCTACTATAATACTGCTCCTATGTACAAGAATATAACTACTATAATACTGCTCCTATGTACAGGAATATAACTACTATAATACTGCCTCCTATGTACAAGAATATAACTACTATAATACTGCTCCTATGTACAAGAATATAACTACTATAATACTGCTCCTATGTAGAAGAATATTACTACTAAAATACTCCCCTATATGAATAATTTTGTAATTGCTATGCAGATGAATACAGATCTGAAAGCGAAGGACATATTATAATTTTTGTGTATATATTTGCATACACAGTTTGCTGGTGGTAATAATATTTTCTGTATGTACTTACAGTAGATGTCAGTGAACTTAATTACTGCTTGCTTTGAGTAGCAAATCCTAATGTTAATTTTTCCTTTTTTTCCCAAATTTATCAGAGATGTTGTGAGACTTTGAACAGAAGAAAAGTTACCAGGAGATCCCTAAATGAAAATTAAAAAGGGAAATTTAGCAGAACCACACTGTCAACTCTTAATTATGACAGAAGTATTCTGGGAGCATTTTTGACAAAGTCAGACTTGTTAGACTAATATTAATGTCAGATGTAAAGCGGCCAAGAAGGAACTCGAGAGCTGACTCAGAAAATTAAAGATAAGAGGGTAAAGAGGAGAAATAACTTGCAAGAATTTGATAAATTGTAGAAGTATCTACACTGACACCAATATGTAGAAAGTTCCTTAATAGCTCCTTCCGTGATAACACTTATAGGTCCAGTTAGCAACTGTATGTCTAATATTGACTCATTGAGTCATTTAAAGAACTCCCACACAAAAAAAATATTTCATGTCCTGCTATAAATGTACATGATGTAATCTGTAGTGAATGTCATTTTCTTACCAGTGTCTGTATTTTTGCGTTATATCTCCATGATGTTTCTCATCTGTGTAATGTGACTAGGAATCAGACTCCCCAACTGACACAGCATCTTATGTGTAGACAGGAAGTCTAATTCTCTATGTATTCCTATGGGAGCCTCACCCAGCTACAATTAGAAGAGAGAGGATAACTCATAAATACAGTCTCTAATAAGAAGATTGCATTCACTACAGATTATATCATGCACCTTTCTAACAGGTCAGAGAAAAAAAATTGTGCGGGAGTTCTTCTTTAAGTTATGGGTTTGGCAAAGTTCAGTTCTGTCTTCCACACAGCATCTGTAAGTTACATATCCAAATTGTAAGACATAAGAAGTGCTATGAGGGTCCCTCTCCAATGGGGCCCACCATCCACTCAAAATCGAGGTGCAGTTAATGAAAGGACAGTGGTGAACTCAATGCAGATCAATAGAAGATCAATGAAAGGTGGAAAATAATTGTGAAATCGAATGAAGACCATTGTAGCCACCATTCCAAGTGGACTTTCTATACCACAATTGGAGCAGCACAGGTTTCTCTTAGATACATGTCTAAGAGAAACCTTGTCATTCCACCTAATCCCTCACAGATACAGAGAGCTTCCTCAAGATACAATGTCCTCAGGATGCAATAATTTCAACATACAATGGTCTTTTCTGACCCATCGTAAATTGAGACTAAACTCAACATACAATATCTCAGATCCAACCAATCAAGGCCACCTCTCTGGTAAAATATCTGTATTAGTTACTAGTTATCAGCTATTCTTGACCGTTATATGTAAGGACTTGTTTTATCTGTCTTAGTTATCTGCTTATTTTTCTTAAATCTTCATTTTCTCTTATATTGGATGACATTTTGGGGCTTTGGAACCGATTACGAAAGTTACAATGATTTCAACATACAATGGTCGTCCTGGAACCAATTATTTTGCATCTTGAGGGACCACTGTACAGGGTTGTAGAGTGACCGTAAGTTTGCGCTTCCTGGAGAATCGGATGAGCAGACTGCACCACCCAGCGAATGCAATGCCGGACATCGGAGATCAGATCGGATCAGTCGACCTCATTACCAAGATAAATGCAGATGTTTGGAAACAGATGCAGCCAAACTTAGAATTGGATTTCAGTAGTGTAGACATCACAACCAGGGAGAGGCTCTGCTACCGGAAACAAACAAAGGGGCTAGCCACTCAAAAAAGACAAGATATCAGGTCTACAGAGAAGCAAGTGAAGACTCTAAGGTACCACCACATGGTCAGGTTTCTTGATGCAGTTTTGGAAGCCAAAACCAGGGGTGAACAGAAAAAAGAGAAGCCATGGTATCTGGTCTTTATATTTTTACTCCTCTTGAGAACCTCTCCTAAGTGAGGAAAGGGAGAGAGCTGCAACAGAAAGACACATCCCCAAAGCTGTGATCAGAAGAGAGAGGCAGCAGAAAGCACATGCCTCCTGAGCTTTGATAGGGAGAGCTGCAACAAAAAGGACAGATCTCCTGAGTGCTTATAAGGAGAGTGCTGTAGCAAAATGGATATGCCTCCTGAGCTTTCATAGAGAGAGCATCAGCATAAAGGACACGTCTCCTGAGTGGTTATAGGGAGAGAGCTGCAGCATAAAGCACACACCTCCTGAGTGGTTATAGGGAGAGAGCTGCAGCAGAATGGATATGCCTCCTGAGCAATGATAGGGAGAGACATGAAGCAGAAAGCACACATCCTCTGTGTTGAGATAGGGAGAGAGCTACAGCAAAGAGGAAATGCCTACTGAGGATCAAAAGGAGAGAGCTACAACAGAAAGGACATGCCTCCTGAGCTATGATAGGAAAAGAGATGCAGCAGAAAGCATATGCAGGGAAAGCTGAAGCATAAAGGACATACCTTCTGAGAGGTGATAGGGAAAGAGCTGCAGCAGAGAGAACACAACTCCAGATCTGCCAGTCTGATAAAACTAACAGAGCTATATATGCAGATTTCCCTGGATTCATGTGAGGTACAGGGCTGTTGGAAAAAGATTGTTGTGTACTATATGATTTCTGGTTTTCATCTTTTTCATCCGTCATAGCATAACCCCATTAATTCTCACAAGGAGTTATAGACTTTCCCCACAAGTAATCCACAGATCACTACCCCAGTTTCCTCTCCATTAGCAACAGCTGACAACTGGATGGTCCAGAGACACCAATTATCAGCACCAAAGTAGTAGGCAGCAGTATACAGAGATATGGTCAAGGCAGGTAGAGTACAGTGTTATGCAGGCAGAAGGTCGGGGCTGATGGCAGACCATAGACCTGGTCATAAATAAGCCAAAGGACCTTATTTCTTGTGGGTCCCTTGTGGGTCCTTTATAAGGCAAATATATGACAAATGAGTGTTGGATGAAGCAGGATTGATTTGGTATATTCTGTTTCTTAAAAAGGAGCTGTTACCTCTCCTGCCATGTCTGTTTTAGTATCAACATGCATTCCCCATGTAGTAACAACTCTGGAGCATCCAGGTAGGAGCATCGTGACACACCATGAGACATTGTAGGCCGCACTATTACACCACTTGGCATTCCTACACCTGGGACGTGCTTGATAACATCCTTAGCAGGTCCTGGAGGGAGGCCGTCTGTCGCACTTGCTATAAAGTTACAGATGGGTGTTACCAGTTGGGGGTGTTCCATGCACTGTCTGACACCAGTAATACTGATTGGACAGAGTCAGACACACCCACTACTGGTAACACCCAGTAGTTCCATTACTGCAGGCTGCTGACAATTTATTTGTAAACTTCTTGCAGGAATAAAGGAATGGAAGACTATAGAGCCATAAGAATGGATGCTCCAGAATTATTATATGGGGAATGCAAGTAGTTACTAAAACAGACATGCCAGGAAAGTTGACAGGAGCCAGAGTCAGGACATATTTGCAGAGTATTGGGCAAAGGACACAGGAAAATAGAACCAGTGGTGAATGGAAGCTGGAAATACATGACATCACCCATGGAACAGCCTCGAGGGGTGCAGGAGCATGGCAGAATACACACAGAGACAACTCCAATATAATAGTGAAGTTTTTGACATATTCAGATGACGATGACCAGCCTGTAAAGGGCAAGAAAACAAAGAATTTGCGTAAGTTACCCACCAGAATCCATAGAACCAGAGATCGGAGCTTTGTGCTCCAGAAGATAAGGGTTTATCTCAGTCGCTTACGTATGAGGAATCGATTCCATTCTGTTTGCTATTGTGTTCTTGCCATGTCAGATAAATACTTCTGCCACCTGTTTTACATTTATGAAACCGTTCTTACGTACTTCAAATCAAATGGAAATCCTTCAAAATGCATCCCAATAAGAATTAATAAGAGAAGGGTCTAAGACCTCGAGGGTCTTGCATAATACCTGCACTTAAGTGCTTTTCGTCTGCATTGTGGAATACGAAGCGCGGCTCCCGGTCTTCATTATGTATGTACTTCATGAATCTGATGGCAGCCTAGTGACTTGAGGAACAAGTTCTGCCACTGTATAATGTTCAGAACAGATTACTTTTGTAATTTATTGTCATAATGGAAGAGATGGAGTGTGCCACGCATCCATCATGGCACGACTGTGCCGTCTCTACACATAAACGTATTCGCTACTTATGAGAAAGAACAAAAAAAAGAAAACAAGAAAATTCATATTTAAGGAAATATTTTTCTTGCCTTGGGCTTTTTCTTTTCTAAAAGGATCATGAAATAATACTTTTATGGAGGAGACGGTGCACAATTTATGTTTCACATTGTGTCGTTCTCCAACTACATTCATGTCCTTTGTGTTCATTTCTCGGAGGTGACGATTTGATGGAATCAGGTTTACCTCCATCCTCTTCATGGCGTGACATAAATATGTGCTGTATATATTTACTTTATATCCCCCCTCCTCCTCCTGAACTCCATCTGAATGTGTGTGAAAGAAAGCTAATTTTCTCACAATATCAGATAAACTGTGTACTATATGGAGGGAAGTAAACAGAAAAGCTGCGCTACATGGTAATGTTACAAATAAAAATAATACATGGTAAGAAATGTTAAAAGAGATATCAATATTACAAATATATAGATGATTTACCCCCCGTTTTCCGTCTGCAGAATTTTCTGCGTCCTTCTGAAACAAAAAGTCTGGCAGAAAACACAAGGGGTTAATTTCCTCTGATACATTTTCAGTTTAAGGGATCACTTACATCAACATAGTTTCTTTCCATGTCTGTTCCATTTTTTTCCGTATGAGGAACCATTCATTTCAATGGGTCTGCAAAAAACAACGGTAGTTACTCCATGTGCATTCAGTTTCCATATGTCCTAATGTCCGTTTCGCAAAAAAAAAACATGTCCCATTATTGTCTGCATTACGGACAAGGATAGGACTGTTCTATTAGGGGCCAGATGTTCCGTTCCGCAAAATACGGAATGCACACGGATGTCATCCATATTTTTTGCTGATACGTTTTTTGCAAACTACAAAATACATACAGTCGTGTGCATGAGCCCTAAGGGTGTTGCTTATTCAGAGTGATGGGAATAACAAAGTTAGTGTCCTTCAGTAGACAGGGCAGAGGCAGGGGGAGGCTCCCGCTGCAGCAAGCTGTCTTATAGCCAGGTATGGGATTGTGGGGAGATGGAGGGGGGACATGACCAATCTCTTGAGACTTTGTTTTGCTTCCTTTCTCCTACAGTCCCAGGCACCAGAGAGACTGGCCCTTTTTTATAGTGTGCAAGCACGGTCACCACTGCTAGATTGCAGAGTGGTCGCAACTAGGCTTGAGTGAATCAACCTTTGGATCATAGATCTGAAGTTGATTCATTCAAATACAACTATTTTAATATTTTTCCCGTACAGCATTAAAATGTATTAGCTCAGTGGAGCCAACGTTCTTCTCGCCAGAAGTCACATATTTAAAAGCAATTTAAATTTGCAATCCGAACTGGGCTTTGGTACCAAGGTACCAGCTGGTACCGAAGCCCAGTTCGGATCACTATTTTACATTTTTATTCAATACGCAGATATTGCAATAGGAATTCACTGCGTGACTTAGGGCAAAACGAACTTTGGAGCGAATATAAGGAAACAGCATTAAAATCAAAGTACTTGAATGAATCAATTTTGGATCTATGATCCAAAGGTCAATTTGCTAAAGCCTATTTGCTTACCCTAAAACGAGCAGAGTATAATGCGATGAAAAATGAATTAAGCCAGAAAAAGTGCCATCCTATGTGTGCTGCAGTGAGGCTACATGCACTGTATCTGTTTTGCAGTCTGACCGCCTCCATTTGTTCATTACCTTCACTACAACTGGCTATTTTTGTTTGAAAAATTGACAAGAATATGACATGTCCTATACTTTGCAGAACAGCCACACAGATGCAGACAGAACATGGATGACATCATTTTTTGCGTATCCATAGAAATGAATGGGTCAGTGTGCAATTTGCAAAAAATGCGGATCAGGCGTGGACCAAACATACTGTCATATAAGAGAATATTCCAGGAGCAGCACTTTGTGGCTTAGTTAATTTTGAGGCAACAATTAATTAACAAAATGCAAAGTGAACGAACAAAAGAGAAATCTAAACCCACTCAATATTTGGTGTGACTGCTTTTTGCCTCCAGCATCAGTTCAAGGTACATTTGCACATAATTTTGAAGGAACAGGGAGGCTGCTCCAGCCATCTTTGAGAACTAACTACAGATCTTCTTTGGATGTAGGCTTGCTCAAATCCTTTTGTCTTTTCATGTAATCCCAGACTGACTCCGTGATATTGGGATCAGGGCACTGTGGGGGCATATTCTCACTTTCAGGAGGACCTATTGTTCTTCTTTACATTGAAGTTAGTTCTTAACAACATTGGCTGCACCTCTGGGATTGCTGTTCTGATTATGTCCGCTGGACAAAGTGTGGTCAATCACATCAACTATTGATTGGATTTCTCATGTTCATTCATTGTGAATTGATAAAAAAAACTATTAAAACTACTATTTT
Source organism: Rhinella marina (assembly GCA_900303285.1). Taxonomy (NCBI): domain Eukaryota; kingdom Metazoa; phylum Chordata; class Amphibia; order Anura; family Bufonidae; genus Rhinella; species Rhinella marina. The sequence goes on from ONZH01012852.1 coordinate 15,922, forward strand.
AGAAAAAATTCTTACTTTTCAGCATTTTTCCCACACCTGTCTAAAACGTTTACAGAACACTGTATTTCATTTTTAAAATTCAGGGGTTTGGAATTTTGCGGGACAGTGGAAGGATAGTGGACAGTGGAAGGATATACCTACCCATTGACCAATAATGACATTTACGTTCCTGTGGATTTCTGGGTTTTCCAGTTTCCCCAAAACACAGTCAATAATTGGCTTCCTGTGAAACCGATTGCAGTTTGTGTATGTGATTAATAAAGGTAGTTCACCTTTTTGGGGCAATCTTTGTGCTATATAATGTTACCGATCCTGGATCAAGTGATTCATACTGCTCCTCTCCCCAATTCTGGCTGGCAAAGTCTCTTTTTTTACACATCAGGTTGCAACTCTGCAACATCGGTATTTACTTAAACTGTTCTACATGAGATCTCCACTCTGCCACACTGCTTTTCTATCTCTACTACATGGTTCTCCAGTTCTGCTATACCTGTCCTCCTGATCAGCTTATGTGTTCCTCAAGGTGGCTTAGTAGATCCACTTCACTAGACAAGAACATAACATATAAGCAACAGAAAATAAATGTACAGAGATCATTGATCCCTCAGAGGCTCAGATCTTAAACCGTCCACAAGGCACAGTAGCAAATTAGTTAAAGTGTAACTGTCATGTTTTCATCAAAAATCAATGTTAGCATATGTTACTGTTGGTGGAGCATTATGCATAAAGCAATCTTTAGTTTCTTCACATACCACTGTTTTCCTTGAGTTTTTCCCTTAGTTACGGCTGTTTTAACCTCTACAATATGAAAATCTTCTCAAGATGGCTCCTCTGCCAGTTCTCTGAGGCCAGAACTTCCTTCCCTAACTTCACATACACACTTACTGAAGCCAGCAGCTTCCTGCCGGCCAATCAGATTGGATTACTGAGAGACACGCCTCCTCACTCTGAAGCCTAATGCAGGCATGCAGTGTGAAGGGCCGCCCCTCTGTCTTCTTGTCTTCTTAGATGAGCCATAGCAACAGTCTTTTAAGGGAGCAGATGAAAGGGACAGGAGACATTAATGAAATTCTGTGGATTTTCTATCCAGCTTTGCAAATGGAAACACCACAGTGGAATATAGTAGCTGCTAACTGGACGTGAACAAAGCTCAGCCACACGGTGTTAATTTATCCAGCATGTTGCTTTCTACTGTGATTTTTCGCTGCATATTTCATCACTTTCAGTGTAACGGGAAACAATCTGCTGCAAACCCACATGATAAACACAAAGCCGCAGAATTGTTGGCAGCATATGGTTCTGGTGCATGTAGACAGACCCTTCTTCTGCCTGATGAGCTACACAATATGTAAAATCTTTCACACAAAGCCATAACAATATCCACTTTTTCTACACTTTGTATACGGAGTAGACTATCCCTCCCTCACCTCTTCAGCATGATGCATTAATAGCTGTGCAATTGAGTGAAACAGTTAATGTCCTTCTCACCACTTTCCAGCAAGTGACATTTTAAAAGACATGATTTCCAGTGACCTGAATAGGGAATATTGTAGCTGGAGCGAGTTAATTAGAAAACACATTTGTTTAATGAAAAAATAATCCGGGGTTTAATAGATTGGCAGGCAGTGATAATATTGTACACAACACCAACTGTCCAACATCTGATGCTCCTGAGTCCGCCATGCTGCCCGGGCACTTAGACATTATGTTTTGAGTTGGCGTCAGTTCACATGTAATGGAAAGTCTGATGCCCATCCCTGCTATAGGGGCTTTCATGTTACAGCACATAGTACTATGTAACTATTGTATTACTAAAGGGATTGTGAGAGAGGAGATCTACCTGGGTCTAAACTTTGGAAACATTGATCTACTGTAGGAGATTCTTACTTGACCACTTTGAGGAGGATTTGTCTTAACCCCCACACCCTGGCTTTACCTTTATTGATTGTGTTTCTTGATGTTGGTGATTGTACACATCTTGTGTCTATTTGAACTTGGATAGAGAAAAAAATAATTGTTGGCTTTATATCTTGCCATAAATAATTTGTGGTTCTACACAGATCATGTCTTTTTCATACTTAAGGGATTTCATTTTCTCTTTGTGCAGACTGTCAAGTTGGCATAGGAAGTATTACAAGTCAGGCAGTGCTCCGTGGAAAAAATGTAGAGGAAGACAAAAGCTAGAACTCTAGTGTTACCAATTACCAATTAGTGTTACCAATTAATAAATGAATCAATAAGTTTATATTTGGCCTTTAAAATTCCTTAAAGAGGTTGTCTCATGATGGACAATGGGGGCATATGTCCCCATTGTCTTATAGGTGCGGGTCCCACCACTAGAATCCGCCCCTATATCCAGAACGGAGCACCGAAAGTGAAGGAGCAGCTGGCCTCCATTAATTTTCTATGGGACCGTCGAAAATAGCCGAGCACTGGCACGGCTATTTCCGTCAGCTCCATAGAAATGAATGGAAGCTGGGGCCGCGCATGCGCGGTATGCTCCCATTCATTTCTATGGGGAGCCGGCTTGGTGGTGGCTGGACGGAGTCTTCCAGCCACCACCTTGCGGTGCTTCGTTCTGGATATAGGTGCGGGTATAGGAGAATTTTTTAAAGGGGTTGGCTTATTTCAACAGTTGTGGCATATAACTTGGATAGCCTATCAATGTCCCATGGGTCCCATCTCTGGAATCAGCGCGATCTCCATAACAGGGCTAGAAAAGTGATAGAAATGGCTTATATATGTATTTCTCTGTTGCTTGAGGATATTGTTCTTGGGAGTATTTTGGCTGATTGATTCCCATGGGTGAAATTAGGAGTAATATATCTGATTCTGAGTCATGAATGCACTAGAATTTCCTTCACCCAGGGCAGGGATTCAATTCTCTTCCCTAGGTCTTTAAATACACTGACCAAGTCAGAGTGGCTGATTGTCACCCCCAGGCACTCAGCACCCAGGACACATGCCCCAACAGCATCTACCATTGCTACACCACAGGTTGCTGTTACTGGCCATCCTGCAGCTACATCTGCTACTAGGGGTCATGTGGACGTTGCTGTTACTGATGATAGTGTGGTTGTTACTTGGGGGTGTGTGCAAAGGGTGTTAATATTTCTGTAGGTCCTATGGTTATCTCTGTTATGGAGGTCCTGTGGCTGACAATGCTGTTGGAGGTTCTGTGGCTTTCTCTGTTATGGGATCCTGAAACAGTTGTTTTTAGTTCTGTGGTACTTCTTGTTAGTGGAGTCGCTATAACAGGGACTGTAAATAACTGTTTTACTTTAAGGGGTATTTTTATCTAAAGCATTGATGACACATCGCTAGGATAGGTCAATGTCAGATAGGTGGCACCTGCTCCTATCTCTAGAATGAGAGCAGCCACCTATATGCTGCCACCATCCGTCCACCACTGTGAGAGTTGTGAAAATAGACGAGCACTGGCTCTGCTACTTCCAGCCTGTCCCGTAGCGGTGAATTGAGTGGTATTCGTGCTTGCGTGGTGTTCTCTCCATTCACTGCCATTGGACTTCTGAAAATGGGCTAATGTGCTCGGCTATTTTGAAATTCCCATAGCGGTTAATGGGTTGCACGTTGGTCATGCACAGTGTGCTCTACTTCACTTTACTGGCCCTGTTCTGGAGATCGGCGCTGGTCCAAGAGATGGAACCTGTGGGACATTGATGGGATATCTAAGTTATATGCCACAAATGTTAAAATAAGCCAAACTATTTAAAGAATTCTCAGAAATGAGAGGCACAAACAACTTTAATGGTTCCACAAAGGGTGCAGCCTTAAGCATAGATCAACAGGAATCAGAAATAGCCCAAACAACCTGCTGTTGGTGGAGGGGGTAGATGTCCTGATAGTGCTTTCAATCAAGACAATGCCTCCCTGATTAAGGGAGACTGGTGGTTACAATTGCCTTTTGAGCACCTGAACATGAACAAACAAAACCTTTGATACTGGTCCGACACTAATCCGCCATAGGCCAATTCCTCCAGCGCAGAAAGTTGTGGTGTGGTTAGTGGAAGATGAAGATAGTGGGCCCATTCTTCCATGACAGTGACCTTACTGCTGCCAGGTATCTGCAATTGTTACGTGACAAGGTATTTCCCTGTCACTCTGCAACAAATATGGCACATTCCCTGAGCTCTTCCAGCAGGATGATGCCCTACTCAGCAATATCCATGGAAGTGAATTGTTATTGTGGCCCAGTGGAGTGTCCTCTGCTCCAGTCAGATCTCACCCTGTTTGGAATTCCATCTGTGGGGTGACGTCAAGTCTGGGGTTTATGCAGTGAAAATCCAGAGTGTGGCACATTGGTTCAATCTGCAAGCATTTCTGCTGAGGTGTTGCTCTATGTGCATTGTGAATGAGACAAGTGGATCATCTGACGATTCGAAACAATGGACAGCAAATCAATCATGGCAGGAATGAAGGTATGATTTGGATTCTTCATCAAATTCTCTTCCAGAGAGATGTGTCAAATTGTTCCAAGATGGCTGCTTTCAAAATGCCAACCATGTTAGAAACTACCCCTCTCAGATTTGCCTTCTTCCCCTTACCAACATGCTACACACAGAGGGAGGTTGTTCCCAACCACTGTTTTCTATGTGGAACCTGTGATGCAGTACAAACACAGTAGTCCAAACTCATTAGAGGAGTCCTACTCCATTCCTTACTCTATGAGTGAGGGTCCAGCGGACATTACTGGGGGTGATTAATCTGTTGCTGTTACTATCTATAGAAGTTCTGGGGTCATTGCTAATACAGGTGATCCTTGGCATACAAGGAAATTTTCCAGAAAAATGAAAGCTAATTTTGCATTCTCTTTAAAAAGTATACCATAGATGGCTGCTACAGTTCAATGTACATTAGAATGGTAATAAAGATCCCATCAAAACATATATTAAACTCTAATAGAGATGGTTACAGCTGTACAGTAAACTCCTGAGGTGCAATTTCACCTTCCCTGCTAATTACTAATACACACATAATAATGTTTTTTTCTTTCTTTCTTTCTTTTTCACCCTGCCTGGCCTGATATATTCTGCAATAGACATTTAGTGGAACAATTCAGGAAAACAGTGTTTAATTAGTATGGACGTTACTGGCAATAATGTATCAGAATGGGCTTTAATTAATAGGTAGAATAAGGACGTTTGAGAATGATTCCAGCTCTGCAATGCTCTCGCTAATCTATGTACACTGCAAACTCATTGATGTAGAAGGAATGAGTGGAAAATGCGTTGCATGACCTGATGGGGCAGGTAAACACTGTTTCTTCACTGGTGCAGTTGTCCTTAATATTAGCAGGACAAGACAGGTCCCTGCCTCCCCTTACCCCAAGATCTGTACACTTCTCCTGAAATACTCTGTATTTCAAGGATATTTGCTTATAGAAATGCCTGAACTTTCATATGCTGAAGCATAAGGACTAAACAATGGAGACACTAATGTACTATGTCTAAAGCTCGTAGAGAATCTATAAAAATGGTTACTTTTCTACATGGAGTCTTCAGTGAAGGACACATTTTCTGATGTTGCTTTTTACCATTAGTAACATTGTATAACTTTAGAATGCTATTTTCTAGGTGCTTTACAGAATCACATTTTAAGCAAATACACTAAAGATGATGCATATGAATGCTATTGTTCTGCATGAAGAAAAAACACAGAACGGATTGTGGTTTGAGAACAAAGGGAAATGTTTATGGAATCCTGAAATTACCATCATAAGAAAAAAATACAGTTCATTCTCTCTGCAGATTCTAATCTATGGCTGAAATAAAGAATTTAAGAATTGTGTTACTGTGAATTCTAGGATACGGGAACAAATTAGGTTAAACAGTGGCTAAGTGAAGAGAACTGAAGAGAAGAGAATTGATAACATTTGGTATGAAATTTGTTTCCAGTCTCCTAGTGTTATCGATCACATTGCCCCACCGCCAAGTTCGTCTCTTCTTCTTGCCCTACTACATACACTACTGACCTTATTTTCTTACTCCTCCTTCAGTCTTTCTCCCTACCTGTCACTAGTCACCTAAAATATGCCATCTATTTCCCTTTTCTGGTAACTTCCCTTCCTCTTTCACACATTCAGTTAAAAACCCATTACTAAAGAAACCATCTCTTGACCCAACCTTCATTGCTAACTAAGACTGGTCTGTATATCTACCATTTCTAAACTCCTGGAGAATTTTGTTTTTTTTCTCTTTTCATCTCCTACCTCTCTAATAACGCTCTCCTTGATCCATTACAATCTTGTGACTCCACTCAAAACTCTATGGAAACTGAACTCACTAAAGTGACAAATGCCAAATGCAATGGTGACTACTCTCTGTTCATTCTTCTGGATCTCCCTGCAACATTTGACACTATAGACCACCATCTCCCAATCACCATGGTCCAATCTATTGGTCTTAAGGACATTTCTCTCTGTTCTCTTCCTATTCTGGTCTTTCTTTCATTGTGGTATTTGCTCAACTTTCCCTCCTCTCACTTTTGCTGTAGGGGTTCCCTACGGTTCAGTCCTAAGCCCTCTCTGCTTTTTCTCTACACAACCCCATTTAGATTTAGTGTTCAGTAACATCACTATGCTGATTACACCAACTATATACTTCATTTCCTGCCATACAGTGAATGTCCACTATCTCTAACATCATGTCCTTTAGGCTAAAGATCTCAGCTATATGCTCTATCTGTGTATCTCCGCCTTGGCTGAGCAACATCTGCTGTATCTGCTTCTGTTGCTCTGTTGTCATGCCTGACCTAACCCTTCCTGAGTTCCTGCCTTGTATTAGCAATATTCCGGCCAGCATTTGGTCCGTAGTAGACACTGCAACGGGAAGGAGCAAGCTCCACACTCAAATAAAGAAAGAAATCCTTGCAGTCGTGTCTTGCTATTCAAGGTTAGTGATGTCAGATGCCAGTTTGTAGAGGTAAGTACATATGTAATTACCACCAAAAATGGGCGCCTGATGTCACTAACATGTGACTCGTCCTTACATCTATATATACATATATGTATATATTGTTTGTATACCTGTCTGTTTACCAGTTGATGACGGCACATTTCCCAAAATGCGCCCTTTTGTGGAAACTGGTCTCAGTTTAGCACTGTTCATGTTTTTTCATCCAGTCTGGTGGTTTTGCCCTTGTTCCAGTCTGTTGTGGGGTTCCAGAGACCTTTGTTTCAGTCTTAGTTCCTGTTCAGATTGCGCCTGTGGTTTTACGTGTTTCCTATTCGTGAGTCCTAGGCTCAGCTGCCATGTACACTGGAGCCATGCCAGGAGGTAACAGTCTGGAAGCTAACCCAACAGTGAGGTACACATGTCTATATAGGGGTTAAAGAGTGAATACCGGGGAGGTATTAGAATAATGCCCTTAGGGTTTGTCTCAACATCAAACTGGTCACTTGGCACAGTGGGTCCACACTACCACGGATCTGTAATCAGTGGATCCAAATTACTTAATTACTTTATTACCCCAAACACAATGTTTCAGCCTAACACAATGAAGCCATATACTGTAACCATATAGCTAGTAATTGCACTGTAACCAGAGCCATCAAAGCGGTTGTAACGACCAGTGGTCAATCTAACTCTCAAATGGTACAATGTTCATAATATGTGTAATAGAAACTCCTAAATATAAAATAATTAAGAACACATGAAAGTGTCATTATACCATTTGAAAGGTAGAATGACTTCCGATCTTTACTACTGTCTTGATGGCTCTGGTTACAGTGCAATTACTGGCTATAATGTTACTATGGTAAGACCTAAACATTGCTTTTGACATATGTGTCACATGATCTATCTCATTTGCATATGGATACATGCTCTATGACATTATTGCCACATAATACTCCATTTTGACATGCACATTTTTTTTTTTATTTTCCTTGTAAAGATACTGAGACATGCATTGTGTTGTTTTGTTATCTATTGTTTTTCCTCATGTACATTACAGTTATATTATCAACCTACATTTTTATACTCAATTTGAGCCTCCGCTGACTTTTGACTCTAAATAACTTTATTTAAGGGGGTTGTCCACTTTCTGGTTCCTGTGACCAATGTGTTTGTAAGATGACTATATAGCGCTTAGTAATATAGCCTTTGTTGATATTCTTTGTGATTTGCTACATTTCTTAAGTCAGTTCCCCTTGTTAGGCAAATCTTCTGTGCTGTCTGCATCAAGGTCCTGCCCATAAGATGACCCTTGATGGAGGGTCATGTGACTAGACACATCAACCAGCTTCCTCCATTCCAACACACTGTACCTGCCATCTGCACTTACAATGTTGGATGGTTAGTGCAGTCTGTTGGAATGGAGGAGGCTGGCTGATGAGGTGTCCTGACCAAGTTTTCACCTCCAGTAGAAGAGGAGATAATCCCAACTAAGACTGGGCCCCTCTTGCCCTGGGCCCCATAGCAGTCGCATGGTCTGCCTCTATGGTAGTTACAACCTTGGGCATAACTAATGAAATATAGAAAGTGGTTCAACATATTAACAAAGACTATATTAGTAAGTGCCACATATGGTAGTCTTCTTACACATTGGTCAACAGTAGTCAGAAAGTGGACAACCCCTTTAACAATGTTATGTACCAAACAGAACCTTCTGGATCCACCTGAAGAAATTTGGTCCTCAATTTAGAATAGTGGGATGGAGAAGCAACTTCTATTTAGATTCTAGAAGTTTCTATGATATGTTTTTTTTTTGTTAGTTTCTGGCAACCAAAAAACTTCCATAAATGGGAGATTTTTCTCTCCATAGTAATGGACGTTGTGCTGCCATTTCCCACCGTTGATTATCTTTCTGCTGATTTTATCATCTGAAGGTAATTTTAAGTCCCCCTATGAATATTTATAGAACAGGTGAACTTCAAATCCATCCTCCCCATGGTAAAATTATCAAGTAAGTTCTCATCTAATTATTTGTGCTTTCCTCATTACTTCCGAACCTTGTCACATTCCATTTAGCAAACACAAAATAGCTCAGAATCAGAGTTATCACAGGAGCTTTTGTGCTATTAATCTGCAGAGAAGAAAATCTTTAGATGGATGTTATCCAAGCTGAAAATGAATTCCTGTGAAAACAAATCAAATCATTGACTTGTTATTTGTCTCAAATTCTTTTCATCTTAGTTTTCCATTCTGTTCTCTGCTTTGTTAATTGATTCCGATGTGCAAAAAAGGCCACACGGCTGAGCTTCACCACCGTGAAGACCATATCTAGTCAGGTGCAGGATACATCAATGTGAACATGTATCCTGGGATTACAAGACGACCAAATCATCTGCCAATAAAGGCATCATTATATCATGCAATCAACACATTAGAATAGCAATATAATAATGGGCACTGCACATTTAATGGCAGTCTAATGCTACTGGGTCCAACAAAAAACTTCATGTATCTGCAGCCAAAGGTTCAACACATTGGCAAATAATTAACACCAACAATTATGGTCCTTAAAAGTGTGTCTATATTTGATTACTGTTTAAAAGTTTGTAAGAATAATGTACTTACATACTGTAACTGTAATGTATGGTAATGTATGTACATTACTTGTCCTGTACTGATCCTGAGTTACATCCTGTATTATACTCCAGAGCTGCACTCACTATTCTGCTGGTGCAGTCACTGTGTACATACATTACTTATCCTGTACTGATCCTGAGTTACATCCTGTATTATACTCCAGAGCTGCTCTCACTATTCTGCTGGTGCAGTCACTGTGTACAGTCATGGCCAAAAGTTTTGAGAATGATACAAATATTAATTTTTACAAAGTCTACTGCTTCACTTTTTATAATGGCAATTTGCATATACTCCAGAATGTTATAAAGAGTGATCAGCTTAACAGCAATTACTTACAAAGTCAATATTTGCCTAGAAAATGAACTTTATCCCCCAAAACACATTTCAACATCATTGCAGCCCTGCCTTAAAAGGACCAGCTAACATCGGTTCAGTGATTGCTCCATTAACACAGGTGTGGGTGTTGATGAGGACAGGGCTGGAGATCACTCTGCCATGATTAAGTAAGAATGACACCACTGGACACTTTAAAAGGAGGCTGGTGCTCGGCATCATTGTTTCTCTTCTGTTAACCATGGTTATCTCTAAAGAAACACGTGCAGTCATCATTGCACTGCACAAAAATGGACTAACAGGGAAGAGTATCGCAGCTAGAAAGATTGCACCTCAGTCAACAATCTATCGCATCATCAAGAACTTCAAGGAGAGAGGTTTCATTGTTGCCAAAAAGGCTCCAGGTCACCCAAGTAAGACCAGCAAGCGCCAGAACCGTCTCTTAAAAGTGTTTCAGCTGCGGGATCGGGCTACCAGCAGTGCAGAGCTTGCTCAGGAATGGCAGCAGGCAGGTGTGAGTACATCTGCATGCACAGTGAGGCGGAGACTCTTGGAGCAAGGCCTGGTCTCAAGGAGGGCAGCAAAGAAGCCACTTCTCTCCAGAAAAAACATCAGGGACAGACTGATATTCTGCAAAAGGTACAGGGAGTGGACTGCTGAGGACTGGGGTAAAGTCATTTTCTCTGATGAATCCCCTTTTCGATTGTTTGGGACATCTGGAAAACAGCTTATTCGGAGAAGACGAGGTGAGCTCTACCACCAGTCTTGTCTCATGCCAACTGTAAAGCATCCTGAAACCATTCATGTGTGGGGTTGCTTCTCAGCCAAGGGAATCGGCTCTCTCACAATCTTGCCTAAAAACACAGCCATGAATAAAGAATGGTATCAGAATGTCCTCCGAGAGCAACTTCTCCCAACTGTCCAAGAGCAGTTTGGCGATCAACAATGCCTTTTCCAGCATGATGGAGCACCTTGCCATAAAGCAAAGGTGATAACTAAATGGCTCAGGGAACAAAACATAGAGATTTTGGGTCCATGGCCTGGAAACTCCCCAGATCTTAATCCCATTGAGAACTTGTGGTCAATCATCAAGAGACGGGTGGACAAACAAAAACCTACAAATTCTGACAAAATGCAAGCATTGATTGTGCAAGGATGGACGGCTATCAGCCAGGATTTGGTCCAGAAGTTGATTGAGAGCATGCCAGGGAGAATTGCAGAGGTCCTGAAGAAGAAGGGTCAACACTGCAAATATTGACTTGCTGCATTAACTCATTCTAACTGTCAATATAAGCTTTTGTTACTCATAATATGATTGCAATTATATTTCTGTATGTGATAAAAACATCTGACAAACACACATAAAAACCAGAGGGCAGCAGATCATGTGAAAATATAATATTTGTGTCATTCTCAAAACTTTTGGCCATGACTGTACATACATTACTTATCCTGTACTGATCCTGAGTTACATCCTGTATTATACTCCAGAGCTGCACTCACTATTCTGCTGGTGCAGTCACTGTGTACATACATTACTTATCCTGTACTGATCCCGAGTTACATCCTGTAGTATACTCCAGAGCTGCACTCGTTATTCTGCTGGTGCAGTCACTGTGTACATACATTACTTATCCTGTACTGATCCTGAGTTACATTCTGTATTATACTCCAGAGCTGCACTCGCTATTCTGCTGATGCAGTCACTGTGTACATACATTACTTATCCTGTACTGTTCCTGGGTTACAGCCTGTATTATACTCCAAAGCTGCACTCACTATTCTGCTGGTGCAGTCACTGTGTACATACATTACTTATCCTGTACTGATCCTGAGTTACATCCTGTATTATACTCCAGAGCTGCACTCACTATTCTGCTGGTGCAGTCACTGTGTACGTACATTACTTATCCTGTACAGATCCTGAGTTACATCCTGTATTATACTCCAGAGCTGCACTCACTATTCTGCTGGTGCAGTCACTGTGTACATACATTACTTATCCTGTACTGATCCTGAGTTACATCCTGTATTATACTCCAGAGCTTCACTCACTATTCTGCTGGTGCAGTCACTGTGTACATACATTACTTATCCTGTACTGATCCTGAGTTACATCCTGTATTATACTCCAGAGCTGTACTCACTATTCTGCTGGTGCAGTCACTGTATGCATACATTACTTATCCTGTACTGATCCTGAGTTACATCCTGTATTATACTCCAGAGCTGCACTCACTATTCTGCTGGTGCAGTCACAGTGTACATACATTACTTATCCTGCACTGATCCTAAGTTACATCCTGTATTATACTCCAGAGCTGCACTCATTATTCTGCTATTGGCAAGCAGACTACTGCCTTTGTGGAAGGATAGCAGACTGGGCAGCTGGACCTGCTGGGAATAAGGTGAGGTTGTTCCTGGCTGTTGGGTGATGTAAGCGACGTCTTGCAGTAGCTGTTATTACACTACAATTGTTGTGCAGCTGTTGCGATCACAGCCAGCCTGATAGGAGAAATCTCTAATCCCTCGGGTTGATGATAAATCTGCTCTTGCTGTCACCTCACAGCCATCTTCTGACTAGTGGAATCTATCGCTGATTCCTTTCATGTTTAGCTACAAGCTTTAGCAGGAAAAAAATAAGATAAATGCAGTGACATTTCCAAGACACAATTGTGGCCGAGGAAGAAAATCCATGTCTGAAACAAGAGACAGACGCTATCGCTAATGATTATTATTAATGATCGCCGGTTTAGGTCAGAAAATAACAACTTTAAAAAAAGGCAAGAAATCTACAATACTATCATCACCGGCACAGCTCCCCAAAACCCCGTCCTGAAATAGTTAAAGGATGGCGCTCCTCGCTGGCATTCAATCCTTACCGACTGAATGCTCCCAGTTCTATGTATAAAACTTTACAGTCTGACGACTAGACATCTGAGCCATGAACTGAAAGGGAGACTTAAAGGGAACCTGTCACCAAAAAAATGTAGTCCAATCTGCAGGGAGCTGGTCATAGAGCAGGAGGAGCTGACGTGTAAATGAGGCTTTAATGAATACTCTGTGTATTGGTTTATAATAGTAACATACTGTATCATAGTGACATTTCAGAAGTTTGTTCAGTGGCCTGGGTGCTGAGATCCCCACCATTTGCTAAAAAAAGGAGCAGAAGCTGTGCTTCAAGGGGTTGTTCAGGTTTCATCCTATCCTTAGGACAGGTCTTCACTATCGGATTGGACGGTATAAAACCCAGTCAGCTGTTTCTGGCAGCCATGGTTTTGAAAACTATACTGTTCCAGGAGTCAAAAAGTACAGCTCAGCTGGCGGCTTGACTGGGATGCATGGAATGTTTTTGGACACACTGATGAAATAAAATAAGAGGGTATAGTCCAGCATCCAGTTACCAGATAAATCCAGTCTTTTTTTCATCCAGTCAAAACAATCAAAACAGCAAAGGATACAGTACACAACCTACGCGTTTTGGGCATCTAGGACACCCATTCTCATGGTTATAAGTATGAATATGACCCTTGTTGGCATCATATACGTGTAAAAGCAGATGAAAGGTAAAAAAGGGAATAATTAGGCTACTTTCACACTAGCGTTATTGCTGGACTCGGCAGGGTTCAGCAAAAACGCTTCCGTTACAACCGTCCGCATCTATTATGAACGGATCCGGTTGTATTATCTTTAACATTGCCAAGACGGATCCATCATTAACTCCACTGAAAGTCAATGGAGAACGAATCCGTTTTCTATTGTGGCAGACAAAACAGATCCATCCCATTGACTTGCATTGTGGATCACAACAGATCTGTTTTGCTCCACATCCCAGGATGGAAAGCAAACTGCAACATGCCGCTCTCCAGTCTGGGAAAGTAACGGAATGCATTATGGTGACTCCATGACAGATCTCAATACCGGAAAATGTAAAAGTGTGATAGTAGCCTTAGGGCTTGTTCACACTTGATCAGTTATTGTGAGCCAAAACCAGGAGCAAAAACATTGAACAGGTGCAGATCTTTTTATTACACCTGATCTCTATGTAGCCTCCACTCCTGGTTTTGGCTCTCAATAACTGATCAAATAACTGATGTGTGAACAAGCGCTAAATGTGATAGTGCGCACCTGTTATCTTCCTGCAGAGTATCAAGGCTGCATAGCAGAAACAATACTCATTAACCCATCATAGCTTGAACATACAATTGACAGCATATATGTAATGTTGCAGTGTGAATACATACATAATAATAATAAAGGAATAATAAATTCTACAAGTGCAAACATGCAACAACAAAAAAAAAATTGAAACTAGAAGGAAAAAGAGGAAAGACAACCATGTGACAAGAGACCAGGGGATCATTCCATTCAGTAATGCATCCGATTAAGAGCTGTAGGAAAGATACCACATTTTTCACTTCATAAGACGCACGCGATGATAAGACGCACCCCATATTTTAGACATATTAGGACATCACATCAGACCCTGATATCAGCCCTCCATGTCAGACTCTCATCAGATCAGTCCTTTCAGACCCCCATCAGACCTCAGATCAGCCCTTTAAGACCCCATCAGACCTCAGATCAGCCCTTTAAGACCCCATCAGACCTCAGATCAGCCCTTTAAGACCCCCATCAGACCTCAGATCAGCCCTTTAAGACCCCCATCAGACCTCAGATCGGCCCTTTAAGAGCCCCAAAAGACCTCAGATAAGCCCACTCAGCCCCCATCAGACCTGAAATCAGCCCCCATCAGACCTCAGATCATCCCCATAAAACTAACATTTTTTTAAAAACGCTCTTACCTCTCCTGCGCCACGGCTTCGCTCCGGGTCCGGCTCTCCTCTGTCTTCTCCTGCCTACGCTGCACCTGACTACGGGCAGCTTCAGGTCATAGTGCGTGAACTACGTCCTGACACTGTACGGGGTCAGGACAAAGCAGCGCCGGCAGGAGAATACAAAAGAGCACTGGAACCGGAGCGGAGTTGCAGCGCAGGAGGGTGAGTATGTTTCCCCACTCACTAGTATTCGCTTTATAAGATGCACGGCCATTTTCCCCCTGCTTTTGCGTCTTATAAGGCAAAAAATACAGCACTGAAAATACGGAAGAAAACAAAAAAGTCTCGCAATTTAGCAGTTTTCATCCAAAATCAACACTTCTCAAAGGGGAGTCACTCTTTCTATACCTTGTACCCGAAAATAGCTTGTGTCCCCTTTATGGACAGACGCAAAGTGCCGATACTGCCAATCCATTTCTTTCTGAGACATGATGGATATCAAATAAATGTTTATTGACACAGATTTTTATTTTATTAGACGTGTAACCCACATACTGTAGACAGCACGAGGCACATGTGATCAGATAGGTGACATTTGTTGTGTTGTAATTGGTGGACTTTTTAATATGCCATATTTTTCGCTTTATATGACGCACCCAATGATAAGACGCACCCCATATTTTAGAATAGGAAAATAAACAAAAATATATATTTTTCATCAGACCTCATATCAGATCCTCATATCAGACCCCCCCATAAATATTTTAGGACGTCACATCAGACCCCCATATCAGCTCTCCATGTCAGACCCCCATCAGACCTCAGATCAGCCCTTTCAGACCCCATCAGATCTCAGATCAGCCCTTTCAGACCTCCATCAGACCTCAGATCAGCCCTTTCAGACCTCCATCAGACCTCAGATCAGCCCTTTAAAATCCCTATCAGACCTCAGATCTGCCCTTTAAGATCCGCAAAAGACCTCAGATCAGCCATTTAAGACCCCCATCAGACATCAGATCAGCCCCCATCAGACCTCAGATCAGCCCACATCAGACCTCAGATCAGCACACTTAGCCCCATCAGACCTCAGATCAGTTCATTCAGCCCCATAAAACTAAAATTAAAAAAAAACCTCTCCGGTGCTCCCCTGTCTTCTACTGCCGGCACTGCACTGTCATCTGACTATTTGCAGAATCAGGTCATAGTGCGCGCACTACATCCTGTCGCTGTACGCAGTAAGGACAGTGCAGTGCCGGCAGTAGAAGACAAGGGAGTGCTGTGCTAAACCCGGAGCGGAGCTGCAACACAGGAGGGTGAGTATCTTTCCCCGCTCCCGGCATCTAATACATACTAGTGAGCGTTTGCATAATGGTAGCGCTCACTAGTATTAGCTTTATAAGACGCACTGCCATTTTCCCCCTACTTTTGGGGGGAAGAAAAGTGTGTCTTATAAAGCGAAAAATACGGTAATATATTTTTTGGTTGAGAACAGAAGAAGACCAGAACACGCCCAAAAAATTACAGCAATTGCTAACCTGGTGTCCTTATCTAAAACTATTAAATTGGCGCACCAACACACAAGCTGGGTGATAATATGCCGCCTAAAGTAGGAACTCTCTGCCCCCTTGAAGCCCAGACGAGCTCTTTCAGTTGGCTAGTTTATAATTTAGTCTTAATGACTCAACAACGAGGCCCCATACAATATGTCACGTGTAGCACTCGAGCCGTTCACGGCTATTTTTCAATGACAGGTAAGAAGCGCCCGGACATAATGACCTCTCCTTCATCTGTGGCGTAAGAGTCGGGATAATGGCCAATTAGTGCAACGCGGCGGTCATCACAATGAAGCTGAAATCTGAAAAGTTCTGTCTATGAAAATAGATGTTGACAGGAACATTTAGAAATGATTACATTTCAACCAATTTATGTCCTTCAGATCCATCAATTACCTGGGTTTACTCTTTTTCCAAATTTTAATAGAACAAGACTCGCCGCTAGTGAAGAGCAAACTGGTGGACATATTTCTCCTAGGTGCCATAGGGTTGTGTTATTAATGGCTCAGAATGGGGGGCATTACTATTAAAGGAGTTGCTATGGGGGTACTGTAGAGAACACCATTACCACTGAGGACAGTTTGGGAGTGTATTTCTTGGGGGGCTCTCTGTATGGCACTATTATTGCTGTAGTATAGTGTTTGTGGGCATTGGGGAGCACAGATACTGCATTATTGGGGGTAACAGCAGGATTTCTGTATTGGGGCATAGGGAGAGGGAGGAGGATAGTAAAGCGAGGAATCTAAGATGTTTCTGTGATATACTCTGCGGAGACGAGATGTGGTTGAGAGAAGGTATCATGGCGGTCTTATTTCTGAATTGAGAAGATGAGGAAAGAGTCAGAGGAGATGTCACTGGATGTAAGAGGTATGTGAAGCTGTATTCACCTGAATATTTTGTAGTGATTTATGTAATGTTCATTCAGTTATCTCTATAATGGTAGGATTGAATGGGTGGGGGTGGATTGAGAATTTGGCCAACTCCGCTGCAGACCTCAGGACTGCAGGTAACATCTATTACAATTATCTGTACTCAGAGAGTTATCACTGTGCTATCTGTGGCGTTACATGGGACTGCAGGTGACATCTACTACATTATCTGTACTCAGAGAGTTATCACTGTGTTATCTGTGGTGTTACATAGGACTGCAGGTGACATCTGCTACATTATCTGTAACCAGAGAGTTATCACTGTGTTATCTGTGGTGTTACATAGGATTGCAGGTGACATCTACTACATTATCTGTACTCAGAGAGTTATCACTGTGTTATCTGTGGTGTTACATAGGACTGCAGGTGACATCTACTACATTATCTGTACTCAGAAATTATCACTGTGTTATCTGTGGTGTTACATAGGACTGCAGGTGACATCTACTACATTATCTGTACTCAGAGAGTTATCACTGTGTTATCTGTGGTGTTACATAGGACTGCAGGTGACATGTACTACATTATTTGTACTCAGAGTTATCACTGTGGTATCTGTGGTGTTACATAGGACTGCAGGTGACATCTACTACATTATCTGTACTCAGAGAGTTATCACTGTGTTATCTGTGGTGTTACATAGGACTGCAGGAGACATCTACTACAATTGTCTGTACTCATAGAGTTATCACTGTGTTATCTGTGGTGTTACATAGGACTGCAAGTGACATCTACTACATTATCTGTACTCAAAAAGTTATCACTGTTATCTGTGGTGTTACATAGGACTGTAGGTGACCGCTACTACATTATCTGTACTCAGAGAGTTATCACTGTGTTATCTGTGGTGTTACATAGGACTGCAGGTGACATCTACTACATTATCTGTACTCAGAGAGTTATCACTGTGTTAACTGTGGTGTTACATAGGACTGCAGGTGGCATCTACTACATTATCTGTACTTAGAGTTATCAGTGTGTTACATAGGGCTGCTGGTGACATCTACTACATTATCTGTACTCAGAGAGATATCACTGTGTTATCTGTGGTGTTACATAGGACTGCAGGTGACATCTACTACATTATCTGTAGTCAGAGAGTTATCACTGTGTTGTCCACAGGTTGGAGGGGGGGGGGGGGCAATACTTGGCTGACCCCGGATGCTGGCAAGCCACACTACACATATATGGATGGTGGATAATATGCAGGTTATGTGCTGGATGATTGCAAATAATCTTGGATGAAAATGGAAGAGGAAAAATTTTGTGGAATAAAATAAGATAAGCATATTACAGATTAAAAAGTCCTGGAAAACCCCTTTAACTTGGGTTCTCTTCTCCTACAGAGTGTTATATAGAAATCCTCTTATCATATACAGCCTATATGTGGATTCTCAAGTAAATGGTCCATTTATCAGCTATTCCTGACCAGGCACATGCAAAGCTAGTTTGTTGCAAAAAATATTTTAAATGTGTGCTTTTGGTACCAGAGGTTTAACCCACCCAACACACACACACGTACATACCTAGTGTCTTACTTCTCACCACCCTCTCCCTCACACTTGTACAGATAAGTTCACTCTTAGCTTTGCTTGCCTTTTGGTTAAGGTCAAATTCAATGCCTTATCATAAAATGCAAGCAAAAACCTAGACAGGCTACAATTCAAATCACAACCACTGGGCGGCCACACATAGACACATATAGCATAGACATCTCATGGTACAGTATCAAAAAATTATGTATATATTTTTTGTTTGTTTTCAAAACTAGTCAACTTGCATCACAGATCTGAGGACAAGATGAGCCAAAAGTAGGGATGAGCAAACCCATGGAAGTTCAGGTTCGCTGGGTTCGGCCGAACTTCAGGTCAAAGTTCGGGACCCGAACTTGACCAGAACTTCACCCTGAACCCGGACCCTATTAAAGTCAATGGGGACCCAAACTTCATTTTATTATTTTCCCTTATAACATGGTTATATCGGAAAATAATAGCATTCTTAAGACAGAATGCAGAAAGAAGATAGAAGGTCCTTCTATCTTTATTCAGCAGGACCTGCAATGACATCACTGCACTTACCACGTGGTGAGTGCGGTAAAGTCATCGCAGGTCCTTTTGCAAGTCCTACAGACAGAAGATAGAAGAGGATACCGGCTGCGCGTTCAAGTGGATGAGGTGAGATTTTTTAAAATTATTTTTAAACCTTGAATGGCCATTTTATTTAGCATTCTGTCTTAAGAATGCTATTATTTTCCAATATAACCATGTTAGAACGGAAAATAATAAAATCACCTGAACACCAAACCCGAACTTTAGTGAAAAAGTCCGGGTTCAGGTCTGGGTACCAGAACTCGCAAAGTTCGGGTTATCTCATCTCTAGACAAAAGCAAAGGTAAGGAAGGGACGAGAAATCTTTAGAATCCGGGACATATTACTGTATGCAGTTGACCAGTTAGAGGCCTCACTGAAGAGCCACATTTGTATTCTCAGGATCTATCATCATTTGACATTCACTGTCTATTGATTGAATGAGAACAATGGCAACTTTGTACATCAAAGTCGTAAGGTTAAAGCTCTCCCAACCATGTATCTCAGAAATCACCTTTGCCAGTGAAAATACAATCCGCACGCCTGGCCTTGGATAAGCAAAAAGAAAATCACTGCTTATAGTGTTGAGCGAGCACCTCTGTGCTCGTATGCTCAGGTGCTCTGGCCAAGCACTAGGGGTTGCTCGAGTGCTCGGCCGAGCACCCGAGCATAATGTTAGTCAATGGGACTAAACCAGGCACCCCCCGCTCGGAAGAGGGGAGGGTGTCTGGTTAATAGAAAAAGGTCAGAATCGCGACTTCTCCTCTTTCACTCGTAAAAGTATGCTAATTAACTGAATTTGTACGCATTAGCATACAATGCATAGTATTAGCATACAAATCAACGTTACAGTGAATGCCAGTACTCTCCCGCACGGTTATTTGCTGCATAGCAACGAACAAACGTGCGGGGAAGAGACTCGAGCATTGCGTTCGAGTACACTCGGTGTTCGGCCGAACACCGAGCGGACCTGAGCGTAGGCATGCTCGGCCGAACTGCGAGTTCGGCAGAGCATGCTCGCTCAACACTACTGCTTACCATGATTACGCATAAGTATGATGGACCTTAGTTTTTATGGATTTTTAATATTCTTCGAAAAAAGCTGCTATGGATTTTCTTCATTGGTTTGCTGATGCCAAATTCACTTCATATTACAATGCCCTTGATGGCTTGATTATTATTTTCAGTGTGAGAGACCGATGCAGCTGTGTATTAAACAATCCTCTATTCCTTTAGTATTCCATCTATCAGCACAATCTGTGCTCTACGATAAGCGCCTTACACATATTGTCAAATACGACAATGCAAACTACAGGTGGCACGGAGAGAGTAGCGACCACATGAATTGTGTGAAAACCTTTATCCTTCAAGGCCGTTGGGAACAGTGCGTATTTTATATTATTGTTATTATCAATTTATATATTTTATTTTATAACAATTTATATATTTTATTTTTATAGTATGCTTTTTATTGCTATTGTTGCTATTGTTACATTGTTAACTCTTTCGCCCTGTCCATATATGTACTGTGCTAAAAGTGGTAATAAATCACATTTTTCTGAAATGCAGGTAAAAAAAATCACATATTCACCGCATCCAGTTGCTCGTGGAGGAGCCGTTGCGACCATCTTTATTGAAGAAAATGCGTCACATCTCTGGTGCGCTGACATTTGACATCACCATGACATCATGCTAGACTGATGCGGTGACGAATCAAAGTTTTGAGAATTTCGCTCATCTCTAGTGGTGAGGATACAGGAGAGGTTTTTGTCTGATGAGTCTTCCATGAAGGCCATATTTGTGCAGGTGTCGCTGAACAGTAGAATAATGTACCACAACAAGTCTGCTAAATCTTCCAGAAGGTCTTTTGCAATCAAGCGGGGGTCCTGATTTAACTTTCTAAATAGTTTTCCAGATCTTCTCTTGACCTCCTTCCTGTTAACTGCTATTTCTTAATTACATTTCAAAATGAGGAAATGGCAACCTAAAACTACCTCAAAGGGTGCAAGCTGAAGGTTTTACCATGGCCCTCAAAGTCCCCTGATCTGAACGTCATTGAAAATCGGTGGATAGACCTCAAAAGAGCAGAGCATGTGAGACGACTCAGGAATTTTATAGACCTGGAAGACTGAATGAAGATCCCTCAAGCAAGAATTGAAGGACTCTTTGCTGGCTATAAAAAGCACATACAAGCTGTGGTACTTGTAAAAGGGGATGCTACTAGGTACTAGCCATGCAGAGTGCCCTTCGCCTTATTTGATTATTTGTTATTTTGAAAATGTAAAAGATGAAAATGAAAAACAAAATGTTTTTGCTTAAAATACAAAGGGAATGTGTCATCTTTAACTTTATGCCTTTTGGAGATCATGTCATCTTAAACTTGCTTAACTGTTCAGAGTTACATAAATTTTGACCAGGTGTGCCCAAACTTTTACATGCCACTGTATGCGTCTATGTGTGGTCACCCACTGGTTGACCATCCTCCAGCCATTGCTGGTGGGGGCAGCATTATGGTCTAGAGAAAAGTTTTTTTGGCAATATCTGGGCCACTCATCCAAGTGGAAGGCACTCTTAATCGATTTGAGTATAAATCCATCTTTGCAGTTCATGCACACCCATACCTGCTGATTGTCTCCCCTGGGGCAGGTGGGATGTTCCTGGACTTGAACCCAATTGATCATCTGTGGGACAACCGTGATCTTTATGTTTGCTCTATGGATCCTCCACCATGCACTTTCCAGCAGTTGTAGGATGCACTGCAGTCAGCATGGCTCGAAATGCCTGTGACAACCTACCAGGTCCTTACTGATTCACTCTGGGCCTGTCTAGCTGCTATCCTTGCTGCATTTTTTTCTGGATGCTCAGAATAATGTGATTCAACTGTGTATTATTATTAGTATTAATTCACTTTCTCTGCATTTTTGGGGTTATTTTTCAAACTGGTGTAAAGTAGAACTGGCTTAGTTGCTCATAACAAGTACAACCAATCAGATTCCACCTTTCATTTTTGACAGCTTCTTTGGAAAATGAAAGGTGGAATCTGATTGGTTGTTCTGGGCAACTGAGACAGTTCTACTTTACATCAGTTTGAGAAATGACCCCATTTATTTTATAAGCATTTTTTTCATCACTAGCTTTACAAGTGCTTTTTGAGTACATTAAATGGGGCCAAATATCAACACAGAGAAAATGACAGTGAAGCATTCACATAACCTATGCCAGACGATATGTGGTAATGCATTAACCCCATTCACCTGAGAATGCAACAAGTAGAAGAAACTATATAACTGCCTCATTTATAAGAAGACAAATTGTTTGTTAACAGAGTTTCTGGATGATACCGTAACACCGATGAAGTCGAGTTCATGCATTGGGCAGATTTCCATGTGCCTCTCTAGACAGACTAAAGGTCATTTTGATGAATTAGATGAAGCAGAAGAAACTCTTGCATTATGTAAATAAAATATGTTTGTGATTTATCCTTCCTGTAGAAGTCGCCTGGAATTAAAACTGCTGCTAATTGACTCTGAAAGCTATTTAAAGAGCACCTGTCAGCAGAATCAACTCCATTTAAGTCAGCCATACTGCATGGTGAGATTGATCCTGCTGATTAGAGATGAGCGAATCGACTTCGGATGCTTCTTCCAAAGTCGATTCGCATAAAACTTCCTTGTAAAACTGTACGAAGCGGGAGTTCCGTACAGTATTAGAATGTATTGGCTCTGATGATCCAAAGTTACTGCTTTGCAAAGTCTTGTGAGACTTCATGTAAAAACTTTGTGAATTAATTATTACTGTAAAAAAAAAAAATCTTGGTTTGGTTTTTAGAGTTTGGTACCAAGGTTTTTTAAAGTAATATTCACAAAGTTATTACACAAAATCTTGTGAGAGTTTGCAAAGTATTAAAGGGTTATTCTCATTTTAGGATATGCCCCCATTGTCTTATAGGTGCGGGTCCCACCGCTGGGACCCGCACCTATATCGAGAACGGAGCCCCCGAAGTGAATGAGGGCACACTGCGCATGCGCAGCCGCCCTCCATTCACTTCTATGGGGCCGCCGAAAAGAGCCAAGCGCTGGCTCGGCTACTTCCGTCGGCTCCATAGAAATGAATGGGAGCCGACCGCGCATGCACGGCCCGGCTCCCATTCATTCCTATGAGCGGCGCGCGGAGCTGCGCCTGGTGGTGGCCGGACCCCCGGAAACCTGGGGTCCACCAGGCGCAGCGCTCCCCGCTCCGTTCTGGCTATAGGTGCGGGTCCCAGCGGTGGGACCCGCACCTATAAGACAATGGGGGCATATCCTAGCGATATGCCCCCATTGTCTAAGATGAGAATACCCCTTTAACTTTGGCTCATCGGAGCCAATACATTCTAATACTCCGTACAGTATTACAACAAAGTTTTATTCGAATCAACTTCAGATGAAACATCCGAAGTTGATTCGCTCATCCCTAATGCTGATTGAAATGGTTCCTGTCTTGTGAGAATCAGTTTTGGCATTGTTGGTAAAAATAAATGAATACAAAAATAAATATATAAATAAACGCTTTTAAGGGATTCAGTGCACTGAAGGTAGGGTCTAGCCCCTCGGTGCACCAGAGCACTCCAGCTTTCCAGTGAAGCCCTCATTTACATAAAGAATAAAAGTTTTATTTTTTTTTTACTAGGGGATGCCAAAAAAAAAAAAAAAAAGATTTTCTCAAGTAAGGTGTTACTTCATTCAGCAGGATGAACCCTACCAATATATCTCATTTAATAAGGTTGGTCCTGATGACAGAATTTCTCTAGCACATACAATATGGCATTCCGGCCCATAGAATCTTGGTAAAATAATCAAATATCCAAAATAATTCATTATAATAATAACATAAGAATTAGCGCTCTAATCTGCTCTCGTCTTAGATGAGTATTGGAACTATCATATTACAGAACTTGTCATCCCCTCAGAGACGCACTTTTGAGACTTGCCATTTTGGAAAAAAAAAATAATTAATATTTCCCTATTAGAATAATATCTTATTAAAATTGCGCAGTCCATATTATATTCTAATAATGTTAACATTTGAAAACCTGTAGACGCCGCCAGTAACACATCATTATGTGCTGAATAATTGTATCCATCTGAAAGAGGCTCTCACCGAGATGTGTCGAGATAATTACTATACACTGGTGACATTTTTAACTGGGAGTGATAACTTTATATCGCATATTCATTAAAACAAATAGTTCAGCTTTTATTTTACTTTTATTAAAGACAATTTTAGGCTGCAATCGAGATAAACTAAACTAAACTATTTCAGAATTCTGGTATCATTTGCTCCAGAAAACTGGCCATCATGCTTTGAAACACATTTAATAGGTGTTTTTAGATACTTTTTGCAACATGGTCAAAAAGATGGTCTGTTTTAGAGGGAAAGAAGTGTGATTTAGAAGGAAGGGACATGGTTTAAGATTAGGGATGAGTGAACCCAGATTGCAAAATTCGAGTTCATACCTAACTTTGCAGGTTTGAGCACCCAGACCTGAGCACAGAATTTCGCACTGAAGTCCAGGTTCGGGCGATTTATTAATTACTTTATTACTTTCCGTACATAATATTTAAAGGGAATCTGTCACCAGGATAATCGCTATTGAAGTAAAGCCATGGCCTAATATCACTTAACACCTTATTTCCAGATGTGCCTTTGTTTCATCAATAGATGTTTTCGGTCTTCTAAAAATCCAGTTTATTTGATATGCAAATGAGTCAGCAAGGTGCCCAGAGGGGCGTCACTCTTGCAGGAAGGAGCCCAGACACGCCTCCTGCTAGTGCCCAAGCACGCCCTCATGCTGGGAGCAGGGAAAAGGGGGCAGAATTATGGCTTGAATGTGATGTAGGAGGCGTGTCTGGGTTCCTTCCTGCAAGAGTGACGCCCCTCTGGGCACCTTAATGGCTCATTTGCATACCAAATAAACTGGAATATCAGAAGATAGAGAACATCTATTGCTGAAACAAAGGCACATCTGGAAATAAGTGCTATTAGTCTATGGCATTACTTCAATAGGGATTTTCCTGGTGACAGATTCCCTTTAAGACGTAATGCAAAAGGGACACCTTTAGAGACATTCCATTTTTCAGTCCATCATAATAGAAGTCTATGGGAGCATAACAGATCCATCCTGGTTTCTGTTATGCAATGTCAATGAATTGAGTCATGAGGGCAAGGTCTATGATGTTGTGACTTAAATTCTTTGCAATTTTAGCAACAATAAGCAATGCTTCCCGATCTATAATCTTTGTTCTGTCCAAAGTAGCAACAAGCTATGCAGTCTCAATCCTCTTCCTACCTCTCTTTCTCTTTTCAGAAGTTTGACAAGTACAACCTCCAACTGTTCTCTCATCCTTAGCATCTCTGTCCTGACCACTACTTTCTTCTTCAGTTTCTTCACTGGATATCAATACTGCAATTTCATTATGGCTACTTTGACAGTGTTCCATTTGCTATTGTGTAGGAAGCATTTGTTTCTGTCTAGTTGTTGTCTACGTCTCCTTTGCAGCTAACTTTGCGTCTATACCAGCCATTGATCCCCTTCGTCCTTTTCCTCGTTGAGCGAGCAGGAACTCCCTATCTTCAGCAATTGACATTGTGCTAACAGCATTGGCATGAGCAATGTCGAAGAGATCATCTAGTCTGGAACAAACTCGGTCTCTCTTGATTGTTGTGTCACAGACTGCTGGCCTTTTTTCTTCTTAAGAAAAAAACACCCTTCAAATGTTCCTTGTAATTTAGTTTGACAGTTCTGTACATTTCTTATTGGTATTCCTGCTTTGTGCCAAAATGTTGCTATTTTTTTCTATTGTAGCAGCTGAAGACTGTGTGATATTTTTATGCTTTTTCAGGTTATAATGTAAAAGGAACTCAAGAGCCATGCACAGAGATAGCAGCTTTCATTCATTCACAGTACAGCCAAGTGGATAGACTTTTGTTTGAGATCTAGTAATTGCTGCTGCCATATCTCAGTACCACAGTAAATAACAGTGATACAGTGGGTGGATTTAAAAAAAAAAAGTGTTTCAAGCAACAACTATGCTGCCCATGGCAACCAATCAAAGTAACATAGTAACATAGTTTATAAGGCTGAAAAAAGCCCCCCTCTGTCCATCCAGTTCGGCCTGTTTTCCTACAAGTTTATCCAGAGGAAGGCAAAAAAACCCCTGTGAGGTAGAAGCCAATTTTCCCTACTTTAGGGGAAAAAAATCCTTCCCGACTCCAATAAGGCATCAGAATAACTCCCTGGATCAACGGCCCCTCTCTAGTAACTATAACCTGTAATATTATTACCTCCAGAAATACATCCAGGCCTCTCCTGATCTCTTTTAGTGAACTTACCATCACCACCTCCTCAGGCAGAGAGTTCCATAGTCTCACTGCTCTTACCGTAAAAAATCCTCTTCTATGTTTGTGTAGAAACCTTCTTTCCTCCAGACGCAGAGGATGTCCCCTCATCACAGTCACAGTCCTGGGAATAAATAGATGGTGGGAGAGATCTCTGTACTGACCCCTGATATATTTATACATAGTTATTAGATCTCCCCTCAGTCCCTTTTTCTAAAGTGAATAACCCTAATCCTGGGTACTGTAGTCCACCCATTCCAGTTATTACTTTAGTTTCCCTTCTCTGAACCCTATCCAACTCTGCTATATCTGTAGATATAGTACAGATCACACTTTAATAATCTGCTCTTAAAATATAAAAACTGCATTTTGATTGGTTTCTATAAGCAACTGCAGCAGGCCCATGAGGAACCACAGTGGAGGATGGAAAGAGTAGTGGCTCTGGCTGTTACAGTCAATTACAATGGCCATCCTATTACTGTTGCTCCTTAGAATCAGAACAGTGTAGGGTCCATCTTTTCTTTCCTCAAATCAAATCCTGATTCTGGGGATTTTGCCTGATGGTAACTGGGGTGCCTGTGATGTTAAGTGTTTGGATGGGCGTAAGCAGGTTGTGTAGAGTGCAAAGTGTAACATATGGTGTAGGAGTCAGGAAACCAGGCCAGACTAGAGCAGTCACAGTTCCAGTTGCACACATTGCAATTCTCTTCCAGATAGCAGTGTATGGATTTAGGCGAGTATGGAAGTTATGGCCCTCTTTCGTCTCTATCTTGCTAAAGTCCCCCTCTGTAGAATCTATGGCAGGCAATTCTCTGGTAATACTCTAGTAATGATGTCTGTAGTGTTGTGTGGGATACAGGATATTGATGGCACATCTGGCCAGGACATTTCCAAGTGTGAAAGGTGTCCTAACAGTGTCCCTCCATTGCAGCAAAGTCTGAATAGCTGTGGTAGCAGATTAACTTTTTGTACCTTATGCTTGGCCATGCAGATTCTAAGTTATTTCTTTCTCTTTTCTAGATCTTGCAGTAATTCAGTCTCTAAAGCTTGCTGGGCCTAAGAAGAAGGAGTAGAAGGTACTAAAGATAGTAGTGGAGCCATCCACCAGATAGCAGCCTCCTGCAAAGGGCTGTTTCAGTGTTACTTAACTCCATCATTACTATACAGAGCTATGCGGGGAGTGTACAAGGCATAACGATATATGACATAACACTACATTGCATTACATAACATTAAAGAACAAATCATTTGCTGATACCCCCTGGTCCGGGGTACTGCACTATCTAGACAGTTTTTGTTTAAGATTATTTTCATAAATCTGCCCCAGTGTGTTTTCTTACTGCAGCCAATCAACCATATGCACTCGTGGTGCCCTGTATTTTGGACTTGTAATATACTGTATCCTGTTCATTTGCACTGTTATTACACCATAGCGGTACTGCACTGTGGAAATGGTTGATACAGAGGCAGCTAATACTGAGACTTTATTACTTACTATACAATGTTTTGGAGGGCAAAAAACAGACATGTTGGACTTTTGAATACAAGGTTTAGCTATGTTGTTTATGTCTGAAGACTTGTTTATGACTGGAAAAGAGTCATTTCCATAGACTTGCATTGAAATTCTATACAAGTATATGATTTTGTAACATTCTTTCTGTTTAGGCTGTGCTTCTCCTGTCCACCCGTCCCACTAGAAGTTTTTAGTTCAGCTAGAAACTGTATATGAGTGGACCAGTCAGAATCCCAATTATATGCATATAGGAACCAGTGCTTAGTAGAAGACACCACGAGTGACCAAAAGATGGGGATGCTAAACCACATACTTCAGGTTACCAGCTCATTGACCAGGGCTCCAGCTGGACAATGGAGCCACAGACTCTCGGTCACCAGTCTTTGGTCAGGGAGCCAGAGCTAGCTCAGGCCTTTCCTCAGCATAAAACCTTCTTCTGTCAGGGAGGAGACTGGAAATGCCAGCTCAGTGTTTTGCCTGTATTGTTTTGCACCTGAATTCCTCCAGTAAAGAAGCAACTGGTTACTGCAGACCCTGACTCTCTGGACTTACTGTATTTCCTATTAGGGTGCA
The DNA here is from genome assembly GCA_900303285.1 of Rhinella marina. Taxonomy (NCBI): domain Eukaryota; kingdom Metazoa; phylum Chordata; class Amphibia; order Anura; family Bufonidae; genus Rhinella; species Rhinella marina. Next base: position 44,616 of record ONZH01012852.1, read on the forward strand.
CCATACCTTACCATCTACTCTGGAGAGCAGCAACACATGGCAACACCTTGACCGTGTCTGGGAATCCATCATAGTGTTGAAGCCACCGAAACCCGGCCACTGCACACTGTCCACTCACAGGAGCAATACTAACCAGGCATCAGGTGATGCTTTATGAAAAATAAGTTAACTAAACAGGAAATATGTCTCACTGTGACATTACTTCTGATACTGGCAAAATTTAGTTTATGACAGGTTAATGATGGAGTTACATCATCACATTGTTCAGAAGGTCACGAAGTACTGCAGTATCAATAATACACTGGCCCATTATGAATTCTGTATGTAAAACATTGAAGAATCAATGTCTGCAATTGAGCTACCAGTACATACAGTATTCACTAGTGAAGCTGATATTTTGCCAGAATTATTTTCAAATAAAATAAGGGGTAAAATAAGGGATATTTACAAACTTAAAAAATAAGCTCCTGTCTTACAGAGTTGGACCTTTATTCATTAAAAAAAAACAGGAATAATTTAGGAATTGCACAACATAAGACCGTACATAAAAATTTCCAGAATTGTTATTAATTGTTCAAGGGTTTGTGTCATCTTGGACAATGGGGACATATCGTTCCCATTAATTTCTATGGGGATCGGGCTTGGTGGTGGCCGGACCAGAGTCCTCCAGCCACCACCTTGCGGGGCTCCGTTCTGGATATAGGTGCGGGTCTATAATACATTGGGGCATATCCTAAGAATATGCCCCCATTGTCCATGATGAGACAACCCCTTTAAATACAAGATGTCAGGAGAGGTGACAGGTCCTCTTTCATTACTCAAACCCTAGTGCTCTTTACTGCTGTCAGTCCAGTTATATGACCTGGATTATTCCATTACCTGACTGTGATAAGCTGGTATCACATATAGGTTTTGTGGCACTTTTTTATTCAGTTTTTTGGAACCAAATCCAGAGGTAGATCCAGCTCCAGAAACCATCCAGATGTGGGTTAACTTCTGATTGTTGAGCCTTTCTTTCATGGACTAGGCTTCTATGTTGCCCTTGGGATTTTTTACTGAAACTTGCAGTTCTTCCATCTTTACGTCTTGGTATCTCCTACTACTCTCTTGTCTTAGCCTTGGACAATGCACAACAAGCTTTGTAAAAGTAAGTGTGTTCCTCAAGATGCCTCACAAAGCAACTCCAATGGTATATTCTTTCAATGCTTGTCATCTTGAAAAACTCATTTCAGGATCTATGAAGCCAAGAGGAAAAGATAAAGAAGGACAGATTTGTCTCAATGTAATGCAACATAATATATAATAATAACAGGAATATACAAAAATATAATAACGTTTTGCAAATAAATTGAAAAAATTACACAAAAACCGTTGATGAATGCCATTGCTGGTTCTGCACAGTTCGAGCCTCTACTCTGATTTTCAGTATTTCTCTTTGCTGAGATTCACTCTATGATAGTTACTTGCTCTCTCCATTACACTTGTCACCCCCTCAGCAGGAGTCTTTGATGATGGCTGGTCTTCTGCTGGATCCCTGTAGAGCTCGTCGCAGTGGAGCGTCTGACACAGTAAACCACCAATGCCAATATGCCTGAACACATTTTTAAAGCTGTTTCCAGAATTACAGGGTAAAAGTGTCAAAATCAGGCAGGGGAAAAAAAAACAGAAATCTGTGTTACAGTGTAACCCAGCGTGCATAGGTCTTACTGTATATTGTCCTATAGGAAGACTAGCACACAGATGGAGTAGACTTCATTACATGTGACAATGACTACAAAGAACTTCACAAATTAACCCGGTTACCCAGAGATGTGTGGACGTGACAATGGGGGGCCCTTTAATAACAAATGTGAGAAGCCATAGGAAGAGCAATAAGCACTCATTAAAGAGAATGTGTGATCAGAAAATTACCCACTGCATAAATCACGTTAATATATTTTCAAATAATTTTTTTCTATTTTCCATGAAAATATATATATTTTTTTTAAATATTCAAATCCTGCAGTTTTTGCATCAACCACTAGGCCTATAATATGACAATAATTCCTGTTCCGTACAGGTAACTTTTCAGCAGTCATACTATTATCATAACAGGTGGGATTACAAAGACAGATATCCCCTCTGTACATATAACATCGGGTCCACAATTCACAATAGGTGATATCACAGCATCTGCTCCCTCTTGACCTCTGCACAAGTCACAGAGCATGCCTAAAAAACTTTCCCATAGAAGCCAAAAGTCCCCTTCTGTCGGTCGTATCTATGGCCCATATGGCTGCTCTCAAAGAACATAAAGTCTTGACCTATTTTTCAGGAGATGGTGATGGTGAACACAAAAAAGGGTGACCTGGAGGCCTTTCTTGAAAGTAATTATGTGCTACCACATGACCCTGTCAATCAAAGCAGTGAGGGAGGGGCTGGCCACAGAAATAAATGGAGCTTGGGTGCTCCAAGAGCAACGGTAACACCCTCATCACACAAAAGCCTTGATTATTTAGAAAAAGTATCATAACTCGGGAATGGAGCCTAAGATCAACAAAAGAAAAACAACCTTTTAAGTTGAACTTTGCTAGATACGTATTCTGTTTGCCATATTTAGAGTTGCGATGCAATTTTCCTTTCATATAGGTAATTGGTGACCCCCTCATAGGGGTTTTTGCTTTCCTTTTATCAAAAGAGTAGGATTATAGGTAGGACTTGATGTATATTTTAGACTATGTAACAATATCAGTTTGCAGTGTGATCAGGGGCATACACAGATCTCATAGGGCCCCATAGCAAAACTTAGTATGAGCTCCCTGCAGCACCAGTGGTGCACCACCAATGAGGCCAGGTGAGGTGATTGTCTCAAGCAGCAGCAGGTAGAGGCAAGAGGGGGGCAGCGGAAGGGCCATGGGGAATGAGCGCTTTCATTGCGGCAAAGGAGTTAGGTTAAGAAATTGGTATTGGGGGCGCCATTTCAGTTTTCACCCCAGGCAACAAAAAGGTTAGGTGCACCCCTGTGTACCACCAATTTCCCAGTGCGCATGCGTTAAACACTCCTAGGCAATGTGGAAGGCAAAGCACAAGGCCCCAGATTTCTGATGGATTTTGTGATTTATTTCATTAAGAAGAAAAAGAATTCTAAAAAATATATTTTAGATTTAAAAACAAATCACATTCGGCCTCTCCCACTTTATTCAACTTCTGTGCTGGAAAAAGTAGAGTAGGTACCTCAAAAATATGGCGCTCATCCTGAACCACAAATTTCTCATTGCTTGTATGGAAGACATCTGGCTTAAACACACTGATACCTTCTCCAGCTTCACGTCACATATTACAAATCTGTCTGTCTGCAGCGACCACTAGAGGGAGCTCAGTGCATGCGAGTTTATAGTGCAGTAGAAGATATAATACTGCCTTTATACTGAGCGGCTCCTAGTGGTGGCTCCATGAAAACGCAGGGTTTTCACCACAAAATGAATGAAGGAGAGAAGATCAATGTTAGGCCCCTTTCACAAGGGCGATGTTTCCGCGCGGGTGCAATGCGTGATGTGAACGCATTGCACCCGCACTGAATCCTGACCCACTCATTTCTATGGGTCTGTGTACATGAGCGTTTTTTTCACGCATCAGTTCTGCGTTACGTGAAAAACGCAGCATGTTCTATATTCTGCGTTTTTCACGCAGCCCTGGCTCCATAGAAGTGAATGGGGCTTCAGTGAAAAACGCATTGCATCCTGAAGCAAGTGCTGATACAATGCGTTTTTCACTGATGGTTGCTAAGAGATGTTGTTTGTAAACCTTCAGTTTTTTATCACGCGCGTGAAAAACGCATCAAAACGCATCGCACCCTCGCGGAAAAAACTGAACAACTGAACGCAATCGCAGACAAAACTGACTGAACTTGCTTGCAAAATGGTGCGAGTTTTCCTGAACGCATCCGGATCTAATCTGTCACGCTCGTGTGAAAGAGGCCTTAAGCCCTCATACTCACACAAGACACAAAATCATGTGTATTCAACTACTATAATATGAGGAGAAGACATTCAGTGAGTGAACATTTTCAAGCAGTGCTGCATGTGAAAAATAGTATGCAGCCAGGCAACCATATGGTACCACAAAAGGAAAATTGAAATATCTATAAACTGCTATGTTTGGGGTTCTTGTCCCTCATTAGAGCTCATGGTCCTGGTAGCAAGAACTTTAAAACAGATGCCTGCAGGTGAGTACTGTAACTCTTCCTATTTGTTTGGCAGACAAGAGCTACTTTACATTCCAAGTTTTGTGAAATTCATTATTTTTCTACTGTATATTATTTTTTATTTAATTTATGATAAAGTATATCTAATATCATATGGCATGTCCCATTATATTGCATTTGAGACTTCTCGAACATACATTAGATGTGCTGTGTCTCCAGTCAGAGAAGTTTGAATTCTTTCTTCTCTACAGCTCATCTAAGAACTGTCACTTTAAATAGTATCACTAATGGGTATTGCCTCTCCATGGGTATGTCTGCCACGATGTGAGATTTCTTCTTGAACAAGTGTCATCAGGTAATATATTCTACACCTACGAATCTAGAGTGTCATTACTAAACGTGCGTCTTATGCACCAGTAACATCAATTTATCTGTAGGAACTCAATAGCAGACCAAAATGAATATGAGAATTGCAGTTCAATCTTTATGAGGCTTAGTCAAAGGTGTGACCTGAAGACCTTGGACCCCAGAGCATGATCTGTAACAGGAACTGCGAACCTGAACTGCAAAGTTCGGGTTTGTACCGAACTTTGTGAGTTCGGGTAACCGGACCCGATCCTGGACTTTTTCACTAAAGTTCGGGTTCGGTGTTCGGGTGATTTAATTATTTTCCGTTATAACAGAAAATAATAAAATTCTTAAGACATAATGCAAAATAAAATGGCCATTCAGGGGTTAAAAATAATAAAAAACTCACCTCACCCACTTGATCGCGCAGACGGTATCCTCTTTTTTGTTCTTTCTGCAGGACCTGCAAAAGGACCTGCAATGACGTCACCTCGCTCACCATTGCATCTGCTGGCATCAGATAGATTTAGGAAAGATAATTTGAATATCTTTCCCAGAAACCCAGAGGGGCCTTCTCTGATGTATAATACTCTACACACATACTATGCATACTAGGCTCTCTCCGTAATGAGAAAATGTTCTCTCTCCCTCCTTCTCCTCCTTGTCATAATGTTATGCAGGCTATAGTCATTGGATGTACTGTACTATGGCCACACATGCTGGTTTTGGCAAGACTGACCTACTATCTAAAGTTTATGGGGGGCCTTCTGACTTTCTGTTCACAGCAGTTGTCAGGGGAAATAAGAATGAGACACATTAGATTTTAACCACCATAAGAGTTTGGAAGTGGCTCTCCATCTGTCTGTTGATTGTGAATGCACTTTGACCAAACTAAGCATATCCTGTATGTGTAAGGGGGAACCCAGAGAGACTGCCTTTGGCTGAATGAGCATTAAGAAAACAGCTTTCCTCAGCCAATAATGTGGCTTCCCCCTCTAGTAGGTTGAGGTAGTTCCTCACTTAGACACATGACTGCAGCAGCCAATCACTGATCACAGTGATATAGTGAGGTCACTGGTCATAGTGGTGGCATCACTATAGGCCAGGGATCAGTAACCTCCGGCACTCCAGCTGTTGTAAAACTACAATTCCCAGCATGCTCCATTCATTTCTATGAGAGTTCTGAGAAGAGCAGAGTAAGGCCCCATTCACACGACCGTATGAATGGGGCCATATGTATTCTGCAAAATTGCGGAATACATGCAGCCCCATTCACCTCTATGGGAGCGCACAGCCACGGCACGGAGACGGCTCCGTATAAAAAGATAGAACATGTCCTATACTTGTCCGTACGCACGTACAAGTATAGGAATTTTCAATGGGGCTGCACGGCGTGTGTTCCGAGTGCTGCGGAACACACGCCGGGCGGTCCCCATATATTTGCAGGTCCGCAATAGTGCGGACCCACAAATATACGGTCGTCTGAATGAGGCCTAAATTTGCAGGATGGGAAGTGTAGTTTCACAATAGCTGAAGTGCCAGAGGTTGCCTACCCCTGCAATAGGTAACAGATCTTTAGATATAGACCTACAAATGTAGTCAGTGTTATCTTGAAGCCAGGATAGTCACTTTACACAGCTTGTTGAATTACTGTAATATGATTTTGTGGTGGTAACATAATTGAGCAAAGAACTGAGAGGCATTGGTTGGGGTATTATTTCTCCTTATGGAGAGCACCGAGTATGCATGAATGCTCCAGTGAATGCTCCTCTAGGTTTATCGGAAAAATATATGAGAATTAGCACATCTTACATCTGCTGGCATCAGATAGACTTAGGAAAGCTAATTTGAATATCTTTCCCAGAAACCCAGAGGGGCCTTGTGTGTAGCTGCAGCAGCCAATCACTGGTCAGAGTAATATAGTGATGTTACTGGTCCTAGTGGTGGTATCACCATAGGCAATAGATCTACAGACCTACAAATGTAGCCAGTGAAGCCAGCTCAGTCTCTTTACGTAGCATGTTGAATTACTGTAGTATAATTTTGTGTTGGCAACGTGTTAAACTAATCAAGATAACATTGGCTACATCTGTATGATTGTCTTCAAGAGATTATTATCTGGTGAAAATGAATTTGAGTGTTGTTAATGTATTTATTTATTTATTTATCCATGTATTTATTTGTGACAGGATACAAATACACCATTTGTTTTAATTACAATTTTTCATAGTCACTTCATATTTTAGTACCACTTCTGGCCACGTCTGTGGATAGTGGAGCTGCATTCCACTCTTATTCAGCACCATCTCCCTAATGCATCCACATCTGCTGCACCTCCCTTTTAATATCTGCAATAATTGAACAAAATGATGAAAAATTGCAGCTCACTGAAATATATTTTGATGTATTATTGATGAGTGCGATTTCAGTCAATTGTGGAGGAATGAAATAAATAGTGCTGCAAAAAGAAAAGGTCATTCACTGCCCGATCACATTAACATAAGATGAATGAAAAGCATAAAAGAAAACTAAAGAATCAATGAAAACTCAACCACAGTAAATTATAGAGGTCTAGAGATACAGATATCAGTATGAATTACATGAAACGGGCCTCTATTAGCACTGCCAAACTGTGAAAAGGAAAAGCAGAATAAAAGAGCGGTAACACATTACAAAAATCACAAAAAAAAACCAAAACAAAATCAAAACAAAATCAGATTGTATATGTTGGTTTAGCAGAAAAGTAGAGGTGATACTGCAATACAACATGTCTCAAAAACATAATGAATCATTGCTGGATCCAGTTAAGGTCCTGTATTATAGAAACATGTCTGTTTTTTTCTAAAAACAGTGTCACACCTGCCCACATGTTTTATATGGTCAGGGGTGTAACTACCATAGCGGCAGACCATTTCACTGCTATGGGGCCCAGGGCAAGAGGGGGGCCCAGTCTTAGTTGGGATTATTTCCTCTTCTACTGGGGGTGAAAACTTGGTCAGGACTCTACCCTCTAAAGGAACAACTTTTAGCAAATGAGGCAGTGGAACAATGGCTCAAGGGTCATTGAAAGGGGTTTGATCCTTGCTATGGGGCCCTTACTTCTCTATGTACGCCACTGTGTATGGTGTGCCTCATAGTCGGTAGTGTGATTGCATTTAGGCACTGGTTCATTAGGACACATGGTAGTTTATGCTATAAATGAAGTCTGAGGTAATCTATGAAATACCCCTCATTTTAAAAAAGGCTGAAGCTGCTGCCTCTATCTGCCCCCATGTTTTAAACTATAGCACAAGACCACATGCCTTCTTGGGGAAAAAAAGTGCATATGGAAAGTGCTAGCATTCATTTTATGCAATTTTAAGGATGTCTTCATAATTGGGAACTCAAGGGCGGTTATGGAGGTGTTTTCAGGGTGTTCAGGGGCAGAACAAATATCTATCTCTGCCTGTATAAAAGTCCTAGAGTCATTCTGGCAGTCTGTGGCCCTTGCTGGAACAGCCTCCACCCTTCTCAACTGCTCCCCCCGCTCCTGGATTACAGCAACTGACACCCAGTGGCATTACTTTCCTCTCAAGCAATGGTCCTAGCCACTGAGGTAGCTCTGCCCATTCCCACAGGATGCCACCTGATTCTTGCTGGCACTTCTTCTCCCTGTGTATCACATTCCCTAATCTAACTCTTCATTCGCCCCCTCCCTTCATCGTCATTCTTCTAAACATGACGCTACTCACCAAGAGGTACTTAAAGGGGTTATCCCGCGAATAATGTAAAAAATGAAAATCAGGCATCATACAGTCCATGACAATACCTTTCTAACAAATCTAGAACCAGCCCTGTACCTCATATGGATCCAGAGATCTACACATTCATTGCTCTGCTAGATTTATATCAAGCTGAAAGCTCAAGGGGAGTGTCCTTTCTGCTGGAGCTAAGGGGGCGTGTCTCAGCGCTCCCTATCACAGCTCAGGAGGCAGTTAAACGATTAAACTGAGCATGTGCGGCCATCTCAATGAGCAGGTCAAAGAAATAAGAAATTAAGTGGCTCTATACAGATACATTTTATTGAATAACTCAGTAGCTATAATACATATTTAATTACATGCAATTACAAATGTATTCAGATCCAGGTGCTGGTTTGAAAACTGTAGAATATTTTTCGTGGGACAACCCCTTTAAGCACCTTTCCTTATGGAGGTTTGCTAGAATTTCACTCTGCCTGATCTCTGTCCTGACCCTGAGCTTCCTGCCCTGACCTTGGCTTGTTTATCGGATCACAAAAACTCTGCCTGCCCTCACCTAAGCCTGTCCCATACTACAGTGTTGCCGGATTTCTTGGTGTTCCATACCAGTGTCTCTTTACTCCTGTGGGTCATTTGAACAAAGGCTATTTGGAGAGGTTAGCGGCCTGGTGGTCACCCTGTAGTAAAGTTTAGATATCTGTATATGGGTTAAAGGGTAAAGACCAGGGGGGCATGAAGATTACACCTCTGGAGTAGCCCCAAACAAAATCTGTTCTAATGACAGTGGATCCTCATCAGCTTCTCCATCACTTAGTATAATATTTTTGCCAAATTCTGCCCCCTATTTTCTTTACAGGCTGATGTTATTTAAATAATATTCCACCTAATTTGATTCAAGCACTTTTGGGGGAATTTATTAAGAATAGTGTTAAATATATCAGTCATTATAAAAACATGCTGGAGTAAGATACACCATATTTACTAAGAGGTATTAGGACCTTAATACATTTGGCAGATCTTCTGGTTGTACGTACCTGCACCAGAAAAGGAAAAACCTATGTTAGCTAAGAGCTGATGTAGAGTTGCACCATAATTTATTCATCTTAATTATAATGTCTTTCTGGCAGTGGGAAGACAAGCCCCAATTAAGCTCTACCCACATTTTTGCAGAAAATCCTGATTATGCAAAAATTAGGGACTTTTGAATGTCTAGGATCTGATACAAAATCCTGAATAAAGTCACCCCTTAGAGAAAAGCTAAAATGTAAAAAAAAAAAAAAAAAAGGACCAAAAACAGACCTGTCCGGATAATGAAATAACACCGAAACAAACTCAAATAGCTAAAACAAAAGATTGTAACACAGAAAAGAATTCTGTTATGACTATTGATTTAGAGAAGTTATCAGCCTGTTCCGCAGCGAGCCTTCACCCTCACTCCATATTCCTATCACATTCCGCCATGCTGAGCTATCGTAAATGTTTATCACAGTGGAAAACAGTAATAAATGCTACACTGGAATCCTGTAAGGTCCAATGTAATAAAACACGTGAAAAGTCTAGAGACAGTGGAAATATGTAGCTCCTAATGTTTCTAAGATAGTTTTACAGCTCCACCTCTACAGGTCATTGCTTTCAATTTCTAAGCTGGGTGGCATGAAATGAACTCGAAATTGGAGAACACTCATAAAAAAATGTATTTGAAAAAAAAGAAAGAAAGATAAATAAGACAATGTGTACCTGGAAAGGGGAGTGAAGAATGTGAGATACAATGTAATAATTCAGACGGAGGATTGGTTACAAATATTGGTTTTGCAGAAACTTAGATTATGCCTTAAACACTGTAAAGGACTAAATTACAGATGTGCTCGCCCTTACCTTAAAGGGGTTATCTCATCATGGATGATGGGGGCATATCGCTAGGATATGACCCCATTGTCTTATCGATGCGGGCCCCACTGCTGGGACATGCACCTATATCCAAAATGGAGCCCCACAAGGTGGTGGCTGGAGGACTCTGGTCCGGCCACCACCAAGCCAGTTCCCCATAGAATGGGAGCCTAACACGCATGTGAGGCCAACGGAAATAGCCGAGCCAGTGCTCGGCTATTTTCACAGGCCCCATAGAAAATGAATAAGGGCGGCTGAGCATGTGCAGTGTGCCCTCCATCACTTTCGGGGCTCCGTTCTCAATATAGGTGCTGGTCCCAGCAATGGGATCCGCACCTATAAGACAATGGGGGTATATTCTAGTGATATGCTCCCATTGTCCACGATGACACAAACCCTTTAAATCAAATTTGATCGAATTACAACAACAAGAAGGAAAAGTCATCGATTTATGGAAATGGCAGGACCAACAGACATGTTAATGACATGCAAATGATATAAAATGGAAACAAAATATTTATTCAGTATTGTGTATGAGGGCCATGTGCAGAAAAAAATGCATTTACACGCTTCAGCATGCTATCAATGAGGCTATTAATGGCTGTGTGAAGAATGTCCTTCCACACTGAATGCACTTGGGCAAGCAAATCTGCTTCTGGCAGTTCCATTTGCAATTGTCGACCAATAACATCCCAAATGTGCTTGATGGGAGACCATTTCAGAGATGTTGTAGGCCATGTTAATACGTTTAGGCCACAATGCTGAATGCTCTCAGTAGCACAATCAAAATTCAGCCTGAAATTGCCCTGTTGAAAAAATGGCTCCTGAAACACTTGGGGAAAATGGCCATACCACTGGCTCCATGAACAAATCAATGTATCACCAAGCTGGTTGTGTACTCAATACTCGAGGAGTCCAGCTACCATACATTATTTCACCCCACACACCATAATCCCAAGAGTAGGACCACTGCTATGTTATCTTGTGAAGGCTTCTTCATGGTTGTAATGTCCGTAGACAGGGAAACACACCCAAGTGCAGGGAACCAAACTAAGCCCTCGCTGTAAAAACCGTAGGGACTTGTTCACACACTGGAACCCAGAACAAACACACAGAGAAGGGTCGAGTCAAAGCCAAGAGGTAAATACAATACCAAATCACAAAGTGGAAGGAGGTCTCAAGTAGCCAAGCCAAGGGTCAATACCGGACGGGAAAACAAAGTACATAATCGCAGAGAGTGAGGTACAAAAGCAGAGAGAGAGGTACAATTCGAGCTTAGGTCAAATCCAATAGCAACAATCAAATACACATACTAGCAACAGAGCACAGCAATGGAAAACCTATAACTGGCAACGAGTATTGCCAGCAGGTGCTTTAAATAGAGAGCTAATCACCCCCAGCAAGAATGTGACACATCACCAAGGGGCGTGGCTAAAGTGGTGCATCACCAGGAAACGTGGCTAAAGCAGGGCGCCAAGGGGGGCATGTCCTAAGTGCCGTCTCACCAAGGGGCATGGCCTAGGCGACACATCAACAGGGAGGTGTAGCCTGGCAGCATGTCTGAAACTGTGCTGCAGTGCCCAAGCCCCAGACTGTGCCGCTGCAGCTCGGACAGGCAAGTTAGTGACAATGGGGTTGCCTACTTGGTTTTAAAACTAATCTCCGGCTATCACTGTGTCTAAGACAAATGTGTAACTATAATAATGGAAGAGAATAGACCTCCATTCCAGCCTCCATTTGCAGATTTTATTGACACCTGCTATTCCCTTGATTTGTACAACCTTGTCCTTCTTGGTGTTGAAATTTCAATGTTTAGGAGTGTATGTTTAGGTAAAAAGCTGGTCTCATACTGCAAAACTCCTAGGCCAAGAGGAAAGGTAAGGAAGTACGCACCAATGAAGTGAGTGTGAGCAACGCAGCAGTTACGAGCTCTGTCAACTACACAATAGACAGAATTCCCATGTGGAAGCTCCTCTGAAACCGGCAGGGTACTTTTTATTATTTGAATTTTCAGATGCGGTGATCAAATAAAGTTTAATTACACATTATTTATTTTATTTGTGTTTTGTTTCATTCAAAATCCAAACCACAGTATAAAGACACAAATGTTACCGTATGTTTCGCTTTATAAGATGCACCCGATGATAAGACGCAGCTCAGATCTTAGAGTAGAAAAATAAGAAAAAAATATGTTTTTATCAGATCCTCATATCAGACCCCCCATAAATATTAGGACATCACATCAGACCCCCATCAGCCCTTTAAGACTTCCATCAGAGCTCAGATCAGCCCTTTCAGACCCCCATCAGCCCTTTAAGACCTCCATCAGACCTCAGATGAGCCCTTTCAGACCCCATCAGCCATTTCAGACCCTCATAAAACCTCAGATCATCCCTTCAGACCTCAGATAAGGGGAAATAACCTTGTTACAGATTGTGTTACCGTTCATGGTGTTTATGGTCCCTAGTTCATGGCTTTAGTAGGACATTGCGGCCCTAGAATGCAAAATGTGTTTGTTGATTTATCTGGAAAATTGTCTAATTTGGTCTGATTTTGTTTTTCAAAATAACATGTTACGGCCCTGGGGCTGCAGGCATTAGGAGAAGTTTTCTTGCTGTAAGTGGTTCTCAAGTTGGTAGAAAGCATTCATACTTAATTAGAAATACTGGTTGACATTCCTTTTATGACAAGGCTCATTTTCCATCATATTGAGTCTTTGGTTAGGCTCCATCTTTACTGCCATCAATCTATAAGTCAAGGACAAGGTTTTAAGAAAAATAGTATATGTTCCCCATCTTCGCAGCGGTTAATAACCAGGGAAGTCAGCTCTAACAGCTCACGTATTTCTACTGCACGTAACCACTACTGACTGTGTGTGCCTTGTTTGGAAGTGCCCTTATTACGACTATCAGATATAGCACTTTAAAAATTACGAAGGAGGTTCTTAAAAATAGTTCCTTCTTTGTTTTTTCCCCCCGTTCTTAGCTGTACCTTCCACAAGAACTAGCAGTTCTGGAAGGCTTTGCTTTCAGTAATAGTTTCCATAGTTATTATAGAGCTTGATGCAGTAAATATTTCTTCTTCAACAAGAGGCAAAATAAATCTTTGCTAAATGTGAACAAAGCATATAATCAGAGCAAGTTTTTAGTGTTATATTAATGATTAATTTTCAATGGAGTATTGTGAGGATTTGTTTATTGGCAAGAAGACAGAGGAAGATCCAATAGATGCTCTCACCAACTTTTGCCCAAGTCACCGGTACAGAACAGTTGTCCAACACCATTACCAACACCACAAGGCTTATGTAGAAAAAGTGGGAAACATATACAGCAAGATTTTCTAATTAAAAAAATTTAAAGGGGGTTTCCAGTAAAGAATTTTTAAAATGACACAAGGGTCAAATGAATAAATACATAAATAAATAAACAAACCATAGCCACCTTCACTGATTCCCTGTCTTCGTTGTTCCATTAGTGATCTGCACCCTTCTGTTTTTCATTGTCTAGTCCTGACTTGACACTCTAGGAAAGGACTACCTATCACTGGCCGTGTCACATCACCAACATGGCCATTGATTGGCCATGTTGGTGATGATCATGGCTTTTCTCTTCATTTCCAGTGAGTTAAGCCCAGACCAGAAAGTAAAAGCAGGGGAATGGACCAGCATCAAAAAGGTAAAAGTGGGGAGTCAGTGAAGATGAGTATGTTTTTTTTTTAAAAAAACATTTATTACTCATTTTGAAAAATCCAGTTCACCTGGAAACGACCTTTAAAGGGAGTAGGTCCCTTTGCCTTGTAGGGCTTGCTCAGCTGAATGTAATGACGCCTTTCACTTAGCGATTCATTTATTTTGGAGAAACAAAGCACTTTCAATCCATATACAATTGAGTAGTTAAGTGCAACTAGAGCGGGCTCAAGGAACTCTGCTAAAACCTGATTCTCCTATATCCTCTGCCGATTCCTCCATCTCCTTCTTGGTTTACATGGCCAAGTTAGATGGTTATGCAGAAACCGGGTTCTGTCAATCTAGAAGGAGAGGGAGGGGCTGGCAGAGGAAGTAAGAGGACTAAGGCTGCATAATGTGGCTTGTGTCCACCCTCAGTGCACTCAGTTGCTCATTTGCAAATGGATTAAATATATTTTTCCTCCACAATGAAGCAATGGATCACTGTGTGAAAGCCGGGGTGAGCTAGCTCCATAGGACAATGTGACTTTGGGCCAATAATTTGACACTAGGGTCTTTCTTCTAGGTTACTTCACAAATGGCTTACTAGAACTTATTATAGGTATCATCTAATGAGAAAAATAAAATGATGATGTACTGTAATTTAAGGATACCAATCAATTTAAAAACTTGTGACAAGTCAGAAGTTTTCATGGGTGGAGGTTCAGGTGTGTAGACTTATATACATTCACTGATTCTTTGAATCCATACACCTCTCTCCAAGAAGAACATGCTTTAAAACTCTCCCATAGAAGTCAATAAGTCCCCTCCAGTTTATTGTGTCTATAGGTCATGGTGGCCATGCTGTTAACAACAGATGGTGGCCGACTTAATTATGTTCAGGAGATAGAATAAAAAAAGTCTATGAGAAAATAAAAAACAATTAGAAAAAAAATAAAAAATTATATATATATATAGAAAAAAATATAGTTCACACATTCCCTTTACCTGCTTTTACACCTTTTTCAAGACACTTTCCGAGCTGTCCATTGAGACACAAAAAGTATCTAAAACTCAAATAAATCTGTCACTCTGACATGAGACAGATTCTCCTGCATTGTTCTGTGTTGTAAGAGTATTTTTGTTCTGCCTCCTTTAATTTATTATCTTCTATATTTTGTGTAATGGTATTCCCTATCATGTAGTCAGTTGATCAATAACATACACAACCGCCCTCGCAACCCCCATTGTGCCTAATTCCTGAGTGCTTACCTCAGAGACATGCATCCTGCACACTGGACATCCTTAGGAGAAGGGGCAGAAAAGCTATAAAGTCTTATGCACCCAGACAATTAATTGGCCCTCCACTGAGGAACCTCATCCAGGTAGGATGTATATATTGATTTGAAACACTGTGTATCATCATGGGGTTCAGCTATGTGCTATGACATGCCGACCAAGGTTTCTCCCCCCCCCCCCCATATTGTATGTGCAGGCCATGGGATTGATTATTATTTATTGTGTATATGTTTTTTTTTGCCATATATTTAATCACACTTTGTAAATATTTGTATCATTCAGCCTGTTAAGCCTATTTATTCTCAAATCATCAAATTCACATTAAAACACTTGGTGGCAGCGGTGGAATTTAAGCAAATGAATGCACATATCGTTGATAAAGTGATACATATAGAGGGTAGTTAGGTACCACCAATCCGAATGAGATTACAGGCATTAGCAGGAATCAAATAATCTGCAAGTGGATTATTATTGGTTGCACTGGTTATGCTAATCTGCTATAAGCTATGAGTGGGGCTGTAGTAGAAAATATGTGAGAATTTGAGTAGTGGGAGCTTGCAGATTGTTGGTATCAGAGCCCCTGTAAAGCTGATGTATTCTTATGAGTTTGTAATCATTTTAAATGCCACATGGTCTTAATTGAAGTTGGTGGTCCAGGTGTTATGTTGACCAGATAAGGATGCTGTAGAGGAAGATGAGGAGGTGGTAGAGGAGGAAGCGGAATAGGAGGAGGGGGAATAAGAGCCACCAAGAAACACCCGGCAATCCCTGGTGGCGGTATTTTATGTGCCAAAGCGCTTTCCGCCTCAGGCCCAGCCGCCACTACGTTTACCCAATGGGCAGTAAGGGATACATAACATCCCTGCCCATGCTTACTGGTCCATGTATTTGTGGTCATGTGGATCTTGCCACTGATGGCGTTGTGCAGCACACTCCTGATTTTGTCCGCCACTTGTTCGTGCAGGCCAGGAATGGCCCAGTTGGAAAAGCATTGGCAGCTAAAAACTACGCACTGTGGGACAGCCACCTCCATAAGGCTTGTAAAAGATTGAATGGCAGCATTTCAAAGGCCAGGAATTTAGAAATTCTGTTATTCAGGGCCAGGGCTGGCGGGTGGGTAGGGGAGTACTTCCTCTTTCTCTCCAGTGTTTGAGGGATGGACAGCTGAATGCTTCCATGGGACAGTATGCTCTGTGTCACTGGTGGTGGTGGTGATGGTGCTGTAAGATCCTCTCTTTGTGGGGAGCCAGGTAGCCCTGCTGCTTCATAGGGGGAGGAAGAGGCAGATACCACAGCAGAAGAGGGAGCAGGAGGAGCCTCAGGCCTTTTGTTGTTCTTGAGGTGTTTACTTCAATGGAACTTGTGCTTTGCATTTAGAGGCCTGGTCATGTAGATGGTGCTCAAGTTTAGGACATTTATACCTCTCTTTAGACTCTAACTGCACAGCTTGCAAATCACCTACGGTATGTCTTGTTGTCAACACATTGCCTAAATAACTGCCACAGCAGAGAACTCCTTGGAGCTGGCTTTAGTGTGCTCAGTCCCTCAGCATGGTGGACAGTAGCAGTCGTATTGGCTGGGGGCCAGACACTTTGGTTTTGCACCCCGCTCCCTCTTTTACTGTGTGGCTGGAGCTGCGTGACCACCACTCCTTCCTCCGAACTGCAAGCTTCACTCAGTTTCATTGATTCCATTTGGAGTTTAGAAAGCCGCAGCAGTTAACACCTGTGTTTCATCAGCATCAGGGACATGCTGAAGTGCAAAATCTTTGAAACTTATTGAATAATATTACCATTGTAATTTAATGTGTCAAGAAAGAAGACAATTAGAGATGAGCGAGCACTAAAATGCTCGGGTGCTCGTTATTCGAGTCAAATTTTTCCCGATGCTCGGGTGCTCGTTTCGAATAACGAACCCCATTGAAGTCAATGGGAGACACGAGCATTTTTTGCAGGGAACCAAGGCTCTGCCTAGGGAAGGCTGGGTGAAAACCTGAAAACCTCAGAAAATGATGGAAACACCATGGAAATGGACAGGAAACAGCAGGGGCAGCATGCATGGATGCCTCTGAGGCTGCCTAATCCCACCATTACCCCAAATTCTCGGTCAACAGCCTGGTAGTGACCCTCATGGCAATTGTGCTCACCCAGACCATAAAAATTTATTGTGGCCCTGTATGGCTGTGACTACAGAGTGACCGAGTTACAGTGCAGGAGGAGGCGAAGCACATAAAAATTTATCGAGGCCCTGTATGGCTGTGACTACAGAGTGACCGAGGAACAGTGCAGGAACAGGCGAAGCACATAAAAATTTATTGTGTCCCTGTATGGCGGCGGTGACAACAGAGTGATCGAGTTAGACTGAGGTAGCAGGTGAACCACCCAAAAATTTAGCCTGACACAGCATGGTGGTGACACCACCAATGCCTTTGTCCGACTGAGATTGCAGTCAAATGGCTGTAGGTGAGCCTCCCAAAAAATATTTTTTGGAGTGTGTGAAGTCGACCCTCCGAATTTTTTTTTTTTTTGTATCTGTGGTTGACGATACTGAAAAATTGTTTTAGAGTGTCTGTAGTTAACACTCCTGAAAAATTGTTTGAGAGTGTCTGTAGTCGACGCTCCTGAAAAATAGTTTTAGAGTGTCTGTAGTTGACGCTACGGAAAAATTGTTTGGAGAGAGGGTCTGTAGGTGGCCCTTCAGAAACATTGTCTTAAAAGAGTGCCAGTTGGCCCTCTAAAAAATTCCCTTTTGGGTCAGTGTTTGGCAATGAAGAGAAGGAGGAGGAGGAGAGGAGAGGAATCGGATACATAAGGAATCTTATTCTTTAGCTGCTTTCCCCCGGAGGAGATTTGAATTCCGGTGAAATCCAGGCTTTGTTCATTTTAATAAACGTCAGCCTGTCTGCGCTGTCAGTTGACAGGCGTGTACGCTTATCGGTGATGACGCCACCAGCTGCACTGAATACCCGCTCTGACAACACACTAGCGGCAGGGCAGGCCAGCACCTCCAAGGCGTACAGCGCCAGTTCAGGCCACGTGTCCAGCTTTGAAACCCAGTAGTTGTATGGAGCAGAGTGATCGGTCTGGACGTTGGTATGGTCAGCTAGGTACTCCCTCACCATCTTTCTGTATAGCTCCCCCCTACTTTGCCTAGACTGGGGACAGGTGACAGTGTCTTGCTGGGGTGACATAAAACTGGCAAAGGCCTTGGACAGCGTTCCCCTGCCAGTGCTGGACAAGCTGCCTGCTCGCCTCCTCTCCCCCGCTACTTAGCCCACAGAACCATGCCCTCTGCCGCTAGCGGTGTCAGATGGGAAGGATTGTTTCAGCTCGTGCACCAGGGCCTGTTGATATTGATTCACTCTCATACTCCTTTCCTCTACAGGGATGAGAGGGGAAAGGTTCTGCTTGTACCGTGGGTCCAGGAGAGTGAACACCCAGTAATCGGTGTTTGAAAAAATGCTTCTAACGCGAGGGTCACGGGATAGGCAGCCTAACATGAAGTCAGCCATGTGCGCCAGAGTTCCAACACGCAAGAATTCCCTCTCCTCACTGGCCTGACTCTCCATTTCCTCCTCCTCCTCCTCCTCCTCTTCAGCCCATACACACTCAAGAGTTAAGAAGGACTGAGCATTGGTACTCTCTTCTGTCTCGCCAACATTCTCCTCCTCTTCCTCCTCATCCTCATCCCCCTCCTCCAATACGCGCTGAGAAACAGACCGGAGGGTGCTCTGGCTATCAAGCGACGTATCTTCTTTCCCCATCTCCTGTGACAAGCGCAAAGCTTCTGATTTCATGCTGAGCAGTGAGTTTTTCAACAGGCAAAGCAGCGGGATGGTGAGGCTGATAATGGCGGCATTGCCGCTGACCATCTGTGTTGACTCCTCAAACTTGGTCAACACCAAACAGATATCAGACATCCACGTCCACTCCTCATTGTAGAATTGACTTGCGGAAATGCGCACAGATGCGGCGCATCTTGGTGAGCAAATCTGACAAATTGGGGTATGTCTTGAGGAACCGCTGAACTATTAGATTGAACACGTGGGCCAGGCATGGCACATGTGTCAGTCTGCCGAGTTGCAGAACCGCCAGGTTACGCCCGTTGTCACACACAACTATGCCTGGCTTGAGGTTCAGCTGTGCCAGCCACACATCGGTCTGCGCCGTGATGCCTTGTGACAGCTCTTGGGCGGTGTGCCTTTTGTCACCTAAGCTCAGCAGTTTGAGCACCGCCTGCTGGCGCTTAGCCACGGCACTGCTGCTGTGCCTAGAGCTACCGACTGAAGGCGCCGTGCCCGCGGATGGTAATTTGGAGGAGGAGGAGGGGTTGGAGGAAGAGGCATAGTACATCTGAGAAACCGTGACCGAGGTAGGCCCCGCAAACCTCGGTGTGGGAAGTACATGAGCGGCCCCAGGGTCAGACTCGGTCCCAGCCTCCACCAAGTTAACCCAATGTGCCGTCAGTGATATATAGTGTCCCTGCCCGGCAGCACTTGTCCACGTGTCCGTGGTTAGGTGGACCTTATCACTAACCGTGTTGGTCAGGGCACAGATGATGTTCTGTGACACGTGCTGGTGTATGGCTGGGACGGCACATCGGGAAAAATAGTGGCGGCTGGGGACCGAATACCGAGGGACAGCCACCGCCATCAGGTTGCGGAAAGCCTCAGTCTCTACCAGTCTATAGGACAGCATCTCCAGGCTCAACAATTTGGAAATGTGGACATTTAGGGCTTGTGCATGTAGGTGGCTGGAATTGTATTAGCGCTTGTGCTCTAATGTCTGCTGCAAAGACAGCTGAACGCTGCACTGGGACACATTGGTGGAGGTTGTGGAGGATCGTGGAGGTGAATGGGGGGTTGTAGGGCCGGAGGCACTTGTGCCGGGGTACTGGGCGGGGGTTTGACTCGACGAGCCAGCATGTGATATAGGGGAAGGGGCAGTGGTGTGACCCGCAGGAGGTGAACGGCCTTGGTTCCACTGAGTCGGGTGTTTAGCACTCATATGCCTGCGCATGCTGGTAGTAGTGGCTCCCCTGCTGATCTTGGTGTGGCACAGGTTGCACACCACAGTCCGTCGGTCATCCTCACTTTCTTTAAAAAACCTCCAGACTTGCGAACATCTAGGCCTCGGCACGGGAGCTTGACTCCTTGAAACAGTTGCTGATCTACCTGCTCTGGCCCTGATTCTCCCTCTGGCCACCCCACTGCCTCTTCCAACCTGTTCTGGTGCTACACTTACCTCCCCCTCAGAAGCACTGTCTTGAGTTGGATTACCAACCCAGCTCGGGTCAGTCACCTCATCATCCACCAGCTCTTCCTCCGATTCCTCACCCTGCTCCTGCCTCGGACTTACTGCCCTGACAACAACGTCACTGTCGGACAACCGTGTCTCATCATCATCATCATCATTATCATCCGACACCTCTTCATGCACTACTTGCACTAAGTCCACACTCTCATCACCCACAGACTGTGAAAGTTCTAAATTTTGGGCATCGGGACAGAGCAACTGCGCAGGTTGCTGTTGAGCAATGGTTTGTGTCTCTGGGTAGGGTCCTGAAAAGAGTTCCTGTGAGTATGCCTGATCTGAATCCATACTTTCCGTGCTGGGGGCAGGCTGGGGGGAAGGAGGTTGAGCTGGAGGAGACAGAGGTCTACTCCCTTGGCTAGCGTGGGTGGACTGCGTGGAAGACTAGGTGGTGGATAAATTACTGGACGCATTGTCCGCTATCCACGTCATCACCTGTTCGCACTGTTGTGGTTTCAATAGTGGTGTACCACGTGACCCAGTAAGTTGCAAGATGAAGCTAGGGAGCGAAACTCTGCGGCGTTACACTGCTCCCTCATCAGCATGTACAGTGTCACCCTGCCCAGGACCATGGCCTCCAAACTGTCGAGTTAATATCTGAGGCCAAAACTGTATTCAGTAGACAGTAGAATTACTATCTGAGGCAAAAAAATGTAGTCTTTAGACTCCAGCTATTGCACCGCAAACCACTCAATTTTGCACTGGACTGTAGTTTATATAACTGAGAATAAAAACGTATTTTCTAGACTGCGGCTAGTGTATAGCACACCTCACAATTGTTCACTGGACTGTAGTTTATATAATTGAGTGAAAAAAATTATTCTCTAGACTGCGGCTAGTGTATCGCACTCCTCACAATTGTTCACTGGACTGTAGTTTATATAATTGAGTGAAAAAAACGTATTCTCTAGACTGCGGCTAGTGTATCGCACACCTCACAATTGTTCACTGGACTGTAGTTTATATAATTGAGTGAAAAAAACGTATTTTAAAGACTGATGCTGCTGTACAGCACACCTCACAATTGTTCACTGGACTGTAGTTTATATAATTGAGCGAAAAAAACGTATTCTCTAGACTGCGGCTAGTGTATCGCACACCTCACAATTGTTCACTGGACTGTAGTTTATATAATTGAGTGAAAAAAATTATTCTCTAGACTGCGGCTAGTGTATCACACACCTCACAATTGTTCACTGGACTGTAGTTTATATAATTGAGTGAAAAAAACGTATTCTCTAGACTGCGGCTAGTGTATCGCACACCTCACAATTGTTCACTGGACTGTAGTTTATATAATTGAGTGAAAAAAACGTATTTTATAGACTGATGCTGCTGTACAGCACACCTCACAATTGTTCACTGGACTGTAGTTTATATAATTGAGCGAAAAAAACGTATTCTCTAGACTGCGGCTAGTGTATCGCACACCTCACAATTGTTCACTGGACTGTAGTTTATATAATTGAGTGAAAAAAATTATTCTCTAGACTGCGGCTAGTGTATCACACACCTCACAATTGTTCACTGGACTGTAGTTTATATAATTGAGTGAAAAAAACGTATTCTCTAGACTGCGGCTCGTGTATCGCACTCCTCACAATTGTTCACTGGACTGTAGTTGATATAATTGAGTGAAAAAAACGTATTCTCTAGACTGCGGCTAGTGTATCGCACACCTCACAATTGTTCACTGGACTGTAGTTTATATAATTGAGTGAAAAAAACGTATTTTATAGACTGATGCTGCTGTACAGCACACCTCACAATTGTTCACTGGACTGTAGTTTATATAATTGAGCGAAAAAAAAACGTATTCTCTAGACTGCGGCTAGTGTATTGCATACCTCACAATTGTTCACTGGACTGTAGTTTATATAATTGAGTGAAAAAAATTATTCTCTAGACTGCGGCTAGTGTATCACACTCCTCACAATTGTTCACTGGACTGTAGTTTATATAATTGAGTGAAAAAACGTATTCTCTAGACTGCGGCTAGTGTATCGCACACCTCACAATTGTTCACTGGACTGTAGTTTATATAATTGAGTGAAAAAAACATATTCTCTAGACTGTGGCTAGTGTATCACACACCTCACAATTGTTCACTGGACTGTAGTTTATATAATTGAGTGAAAAAAATGTATTTTATAGACTGACGCTGCTGTACAGCACACCTCACAATTGTTCACTGGACTGTAGTTTATATAACTGAGTGAAAAAAACGTATTCTCTAGACTGCGACTAGTGTATCGCACACCTCACAATTGTTCACTGGACTGTAGTTTATATAATTGAGTGAAAATAATTATTCTGTAGACTGAGGCTAGTGTATCGCACACCTCACAATTGTTCACTGGACTGTAGTTTATATAATTGAGTGAAAAAAACATATTCTCTAGACTGCGGCTAGTGTTTCGCACACCTCACAATTATTCACTGGACTGTAGTTTATATAACTGAGTGAAAAAACGTATTCCCTAGACTGCACTACAGATCCCAGCAAGCCAAGGTACAGCAGCAGCAAAAATGAGTACTGAGTGGACTTTGAGCAATTTCATTGGGGTCTGTGTGGACCATGTGCTGTCCCCTTTCTGCCACCAGTGCACAGTGTACAGCCGAGATGGCGATAGCTGCACTACAAGTCCCAGCCAGCAGCCGAGAGGAGGACAAAAAAAAATGTCGTTGTAGCCCTTAGAAGGAGCTTTGGGTTCTTTGTGGATGATCCCTGCCTAACCAGATTCTAATTTCACGCCCTAACAGTGTGCAGCCAAGATGGCGGTCGCTGCACTACAAGTCCCAGCCAGCAGCCAGGAGGAGACCCAAAAAAAAAAAAAAAACGCGCTTGTAGCCCTTAGAAGGAATGTTGGGTTCTTTGTGGGTGATTCCTGCCTAAACAACATCTAAATTCAGGTCATAACACTCTCCCTGACAGACAGCAGCTCTAT
>ONZH01012853.1:0-47878 GCA_900303285.1 Rhinella marina
CACACAAAAATCGTAGATGAAATTGACTAATTTTAGACTACGACCATTCAGTACTAATAAAAGATGTTTTTTTTCCACTGCTACCCATTGCGGGTCCCCATAAATTACCATGGCATCGACCTGTAATTCATGCCACTCTGACCCCGCCCCAGATCTCGCGAAACCACGCTCCGACTCTGTCAGGCCACGCCCCCTCCCACTCCGCAGCCAACGGGGATTGAAAAAATGAAGGTAAAAATCAACTTCTGTCAGCTGCAGGGGCGGGAAGGAGGTTGGATTTCTTTTTGCAACAACATACAGAAACATTAAATGAAATAGATTAAATATACCCGTGCAAAGCAATGTTTTCTTCCACTGTTACCCATGGCGTGTCCTCATAAATTACCATGGCATCGACCTGTAATTCTGGCCACCATCAAAAGAAGGACTTAAAACCCTGCCCTAGGTCTTTCAATGTCACGCCCCCGACTCAGTCAGGCCATGACCCCTCCCACTCCGCAGCCAATGGAGATTGAACAATTGAAGGTAAAAATCAACATCTGTCAGAAGCAGGGATGGGAGGGAGGATGACTTTCTCTCTGCAACGACACACAGAAACATTAAATGAAATAGATTAAATATACCCGCGCAAAGCAATGTTTTCTTCCACTGCTACCCATTGTGTTTCTTCAAATTACCATGGCATTAACCTATAATTCAGGCCACCCTGAAATGAAGGACTTAACCCCCCCCCCCGTGTCCCATTAAACCCCACCCCCTCCCACTCCGCAGCCAATAGGGATTGAAAAAATGAAGGTAAAAATCACCTCCTGTCAGCTGCATTGACTTTCTCTCTGCAACGACACACAGAAACATTAAATGAAATAGATGAAATATACCCAGGCGAAGCCGGGTCTTTCTGCTAGTATATATATATATAGAGAGAGAGAGATTATCAAAATTAGGCTTATTCACTTTAGAAAAAAGTCGACTGAGGGGAGATCTAATAACTATGTATAAATATATCAGAGGTCAGTACACAGATCTCTCCCATGATCTATTTATCCCCAGGACTGTGACGAGGGGACATCCTCTGCGTCTGGAGGAGAGAAGGTTTGTACACAAACATAGAAGAGGATTCTTTACGGTAAGAGCAGTGAGACTATGGAACTCTCTGCCTGAGGAGGTGGTGATGGTAAGTTCACTAAAAGAGTTCAAGAGGGGCCTGGATGTATTTCTGGAGGGTAATAATATTACAGGTTATAGTTACTAGAGATGGGTCGTTGATCCAGGGAGTTATTCTGATTGGAGTCGGGAAGGAATTTTTTTTCCCTAAAGTGGGGAAAATTGGCTTCTACCTCACAGGGGTTTTTTTGCCTTCCTCTGGATCAACTTGTAGGAAAACAGGCCGAACTGGATGGACAGATGTCTTTTTTTCGGCTTTATAAACTATGTTACTATGTTACTATATATATATATATATATATATATATATATATATATATATATATCTTAATAATATAAAAATGAGTTTCTGTCTGTCTGTCTGTTCTCTATGCGCGACCAAACTACTGGACCGATTTTCACCAAATTCGGCACACAGGTACATCAGGTGTCCGGGAAGGTTTTAGACCAGGTCTCATCTCTCTAGGACATACCGTTCCTGAGATATTCCCAAAATATGATCTCCATTAGCCAACATTACAACTGGGAACTTTGGTTTTAACCCCTTCAGCCCCGGGCCTGTTTTCACCTTCATGCCCAGGCCATTTTTTGCAAATCTGACATGTGTCACTTTATGTGGTAATAACTTTGGAACGCTTTTACTTATCCAGGCCATTCTGAGATTGTTTTCTCGTCACATATTGTGCTTCATGACAGTAGTAAATTTTTGGCAAAATATTTCATTTTTATTTTTTTAAAAATACCAAATTTACCAAAAATTTGGAAAAATTTCCAAATTTCAATTTCTCTACTTTCAAAATACATAGTAATACCTCCAAAAATAATTATTTTACATTCCCCATATGTCTACTTTATGTTGGCATCATTTTATAAATGTCATTTTACTTTTTTAGGACGTTAGAGGGCTTAGAAGTTTAGAAGCCATTTTTCAAATTTTCACCAAATTTTCCAAAACCATTTTTTTAAGCAACAATTCAGATATAAAGTGATTTTGAGGGGCTTACATAATGAAACCCCCCATAAATGACCCCATTTTAGAAACTACACCCCTCAAATTATAAAAAACTGCTGTTACAAACTTTGTTAACCCTTGAGGTGTTCCACAAGAATTAAAGGAAAATGGAGGTGAAATTTCAAAATTTCACTTTTTTGGTAGATTATTCATGTTAATAATTTTTTCTTGCAACACAGTAAGGGTTAACAGCAAACTAAACCTCAATATACATTGCTCTGATTCTGCAGTTTACAGAAATACTCCATATGTGGTGGTAAACATCTCTATGGGTTTGTGGCAGTGGTCAGAAGGAAAGGAGCGCCATATGGATTTTGGAGGCAGATTTTGCTAGAATAGTTTTTAGGCACCATTTTGTAATTGAGAGACCCTGACGTACCCCTAGAGTGGAAACCCTCAAAAAGTGACCCCATTTTGGAAACTACACCCTTCAACAAATATATTAAGGGGGGTACTGGCCACTTTGACCCCCTAAGTGTTTTACGGAATTTGGAAACACTTGGCTGTGAAAATGAAAAATTTCATTTCTTCCAATAAAATGTTGCTTTAGCCCCAAACTTTTTGTATTTTCATAAGGGGTAACAGGAGAAAAGCACCCCATAATTTGTTACCCATTTTCTCCTGAATACGGCAACACCCCATAAGTTGTGGTAAACTGATGTGGGGGCACATGGCAGGACTCAAAACAGAAGGAGCGCCATATGGATTTTACAACACAGATTTTGATGGAATGGTTTGCGGGAGCCACTGATTTTTATTTTTTTGAGTTATTGTCTTATGTGGGGGCTCGTTTTTTGCGGGATGAGCTGATGTTTTCATTGGTACCATTTTGGGGTACATAAGACTTTTTGATCGCTTGGTATTACACTTTTTGTGAGTCAAGGTGAAAAAAATAGCTGTTTTGGCATAGTTTTTTTAAAAAAATTTTTTACAGCATTCACCAGAGAGGGCAAATCATGTGATATTTTTATAGAGCAGGTTGTTACAGACGCGGCGGTACCCAATATGTCTAACATTTTTATTTTTAGAAAGCTTTACACATTAGATGCATTTTTGAACAGAATAAAATCTTTATTTTGTGTTGCCATTTTCAGAGAGCCATATTTTTTTCAGTTTTCGGGCGATTGTCTCAGGTATGGTATCATTTTTGCAGGACAAGATGACGGTTTAATTGGTACCATTTTGGGTCAAATACGCCTTTTTGATCGCCTGCTATTACACTTTTTGTGAGGCAAGAGGGAAAAAAAATGGCTATTTTGGCATAGTTTTTTAAACAATTTTTTTACAGCATTCGTCTGGGGGGCCATCTCATGTAATATTTTTATAGAGCAGGTTGTTACGGACGTGGCAATACCAAATATGTCTAACTTTTTTATTTTTGGAAAGTTTTACACATTAGATGCATTTTTGAACAGAATAAAATCTTTATTTTGTGTTGCCATTTTCAGAGAGCCATATTTTTTTCAGTTTTTGGTCGATTGTCTCAGGTATGGTATCATTTTTGCAGGACAAGATGACGGTTTGATTGGTACCATTTTAGGTCAAATACGCCTTTTTGATCGCCTGCTATTACACTTTTTGTGAGGCAAGAGGGAAAAAAATGGTTGTTTTGGCATAGTTTTTTTTTTTTTTTTGCAGCATTCACCTGGGGGGCCATCTCATGTGATATTTTTATAGAGCAGGTTGTTACGGACGGATTTCTGGAAAGTTTTACACATTAGATGCATTTTTGAACAGAATAAAATCTTTATTTTGTGTTGCCATTTTCTGAGCCATATTTTTTTTATTTTTTGGGCAATTGTCTTAGGTAGGGTATCATTTTTTGCGGGACGAGATGACGATTTTATTAGTACCATTTTGGGATAAATACGCCTTTTTGATCGCGTAGTATTACACTTTTTGTGGGGGAAGATGACCAAAAAATGGCTGTTTTGGCACTGTTTTTATTTTTTACTGTGTTCACCTGGCGGGATGGATTATGTGATATTTTTATAGAGCCGGTCGATACGGACGCGGCGATACCTAATATGCCTACTTTTTCTTTTTTTAACATTTTTTTTACTTTATTGGGGGGAAAATGGCGTTTTTCTTTTTTTACTTGAAACTTTTATTATTATTATTTTTTTAACTTTATTTTTTAACTTTTTTTTCAACTTTTGGGGGTCTGATCCCCTTTACAATGCATTACAATACTGTTGTATTGTAATGCATTGGCTGTAAGTGTATTACTCACAGTAAAGCGCTTTATGTCTAATATGTCTATTTTTTTTTTTTCACTATTTTTTACAATTTTTTTATATTATTTTGTAAAAATGACGTTTTTTTGGGGGGGGGAACTTGAAACTTTTTTTTTGTAAAACTTTATTTTTTTCACTTTTTTTAACTTTCTTATTTTACACTTTTTTTCACTTTTGGGGGTCTGATCCCCTTACAATGCATTACAATACTTCTGTATTGTAATGCATTGGCTGGAAGTGTATTACTCAATGTAATACACTTCCAGCACACTGCCTGTGAGATCCAGGGGGCTGGATCTCACAGGCTTCCGTAGATAGCAGCCGGATGCCTATGGAGCCACAGCCGCAGCCAATGGAGATTGAACAATTGAAGGTAAAAATCAACATCTGTCAGCTGCAGGGATGGGAGGGAGGATGACTTTCTCTCTGCAACGACACACAGAAACATTAAATAAATAGATGAAATATACCCAGGCGAAGCCGGGTCTTTCTGCTAGTATATATATATATATATATATATATATATATATATATATGCTGTTTATGCATGAGTCTCTATATGTACATGTACTAATGGTCAGGTACTGGATGTGAGTTGGTTAGAAGTGTAGATCCAATAGACAGTATATTGGTGGACTCTGGATATACTGTATATACATACACATTATTAGCCACATTGCTTAGCATCCAGGGAGGGCAGGAACAGAGGCGGCTGTGTGTGGTGATGTCCTCTATGTATTGTGTTATTTGTAGTGTCTGTATCTTTATGTCCATTGCTTTGACATCTCTATGTTATCAGTAAAGTTGGGTTATATGTTACTCCTGGGGTGTATGAAGGACTGGAGAAGGTGTATTTAATACACAGAATAAGCGGGTTATAGGGCAAACAAGGACAACAGTCTAGGAACAGAATAAAAGGGACGGATTACAGAGATAGGCATAAATCTCCAAGTCACAATCAGCAAAATTCCCTTTATCAATGACATATCTGTACTATTGATTTATGCAAAGTTTGTTTAAAGTTATCGCTTAAACATGCGCCATGTATGAGGGAGTGGGAGTCGGAGTTAGGGGAAATTTAGGAGTAGGAGATTTGGCTTACCGACTTCACAGCCCTGCTGCAAACCTTTAAAGGGGGCTGAATCGCGCAGGGCAAAGGCATTTTTCTCCGCCTGGCAGTGTGTGTTGGTAAACAAAAGAGCCCTTGCCCTGCGCGATACAGCACAGGGCAAGGGAGAATATCGGAGCAGCAAATGCTCTGATGCTCTTGTCAAGCAGGCTGCCTGGGTGAAATCCTGGGTGTGTCCAGGTTCAGCTCTGAACCAGGGCAACCCCTTTAATTTTTTTTTGTACTTTACTGTATAACATAGCCAAATGTACTTTAATACAGAGATACTGTGCAATAAAGGTATATATTCTGTGGCACACTTATTTTTTTAAACGGCAGTCAAGAGACAACATATTCTGTATATAACTGTATAACACAGTTGTATTTACCATGGGTTGGAGTTATACTACTGGTAGTAACACTGCTGTACACATTTCATGTACACCATAAACTCTTTATATACAGCTCACAGCATCTGCAGAATTACTGTATTTTTAGGTGCCGTTTTGCTAGTAAAACGGTGTAGCAATCTGCTGGCAGCTACCAGCATTCTTGGATAATCAGAGCTCAGGGTGAGTGAAAAAGCCTGGTAGTGCAGTATTCTGGAAGCATACAGTGGGGGAAAAAGTATTTAGTCAGCCACCAATTGTGCAAGTTCTCCCACTTAAAAATATGAAAGAGGCCTGTAATTGACATCATAGATAGACCTCAACTATGAGAGACAAAATGAGAAAACAAATCCAGAAAATCACATTGTCTGATTTTAAAAGAATTTATTTGCAAATTATGGTGGAAAATAAGTATTTGGTCACCTACAAACAAGCAAGATTTCTGGCTCTCATAGACCTGTAACTTCTTTTTTAAGAGGCTCCTCTGTTCTCCACTCATTACCTGTAGTAATGGCACCTGTTTGAACTTGTTATCAGTATAAAAGACACCTGTCCACAACCTCAAACAGTCACACTCCAAACTCCACTATGGTGAAGACCAAAGAGCTGTCGAAGGACACCAGAAACAAAATTTTAGACCTGTACCAGGCTCGGAAGACTGAATCTGCAATAGGCAAGCAGCTTGGTGTGAAGAAATCAACTGTGGGAGCAATAATTAGAAAATGGAAGACATACAAGACCACTGATAATCTCCCTAGATCAGGGGCTCCAAGCAAGATCTCACCCCGTGGGGTCAAAATGATCACAAGAACTGTGAGCAAAAATTCCAGAACCACACGGGGCGACCTAGTGAATGACCTGCAGAAAGCTGGGACCAACGTAACAAAGGCTACCGTCAGTAACACACTACGCCGCCAGGGACTCAGATCCCGCAGTACCAGACTTGTCCCCCTGCTTAAGCCAGTACATATCCGGGCCCGTCTGAAGTTTGCTAGAGAGCATTTGGATATTCCAGAAGAGATTGGGAGAATTTCATATGGTCAGATGAAACCAAAGTAGAACTGTTTGGTAGAAACACAACTCATCGTGTTTGGAGGAGAGTGAATGCTGAGTTGCATCCAAAGAACACCATACCTACGGTGAAGCATGGGGGTGGCAACATCATGCTTTGGGGCTGTTTCTCTGCAAAGGGACCAGGACGACTGATCCGTGTACATAAAAGAATGAATGGGGCCATGTATCGTGAGATTTTGAGTCCAAACCTCCTTCCATCAGCAAGGGCATTGAAGATATAACGTGGCTGGGTCTTTCAGCATGACAATGATTCCAAGCACACCGCCAGGGCAATGAAGGAGTGGCTTTGTAAGAAGCATTTCAAGGTCCTGGAGTGGCCTAGCCAGTCTCCAGATCTCAACCCCATAGAAAAACTTTGGAGGGAGTTGAAAGTCCGTGTTGCTGAGCGACGGCCCCAAAACATCACTGCTCTAGAGGAGATCTGCATGGAAGAATGGGCCAACATAACAGCAACAGTGTGTGCCAACCTTGTGAAGACTTACAGAAAACGTTTGACCTCTGTCATTGCCAACAAAGGATATATAACAAATTATTGAGATGAACTTTTGTTATTGACCAAATACTTATTTTCCACCATAATTTGCAAATAAATTCTTTAAAAATCAGACAATGTGATTTTCTGGATTTGTTTTCTCATTTTGTCTCTCATAGTTGAGGTCTACCTATGATGTCAATTACAGGCCTCTCTCATCTTTTTAAGTGGGAGAACTTGCACAATTGGTAGCTGACTAAATACTTTTTTCCCCCACTGTACATGTACAGTGTTCTTTGAATCTCTATGTTAAGTGTCTCTATGTTGAGTCCAAGACAGGGTTAATGGGGGTACTCAAAATTCTGCTGTCTAAATAGTCTGCAACTATTATAACGAAAGTTTTAATCCACTATTTACCTACTTAATGTTCATACTCCACTTTTAAAATTGACAGATGCTTTAAACCTATATTTATATCTATATTTGGTGTGTAATATTTGACGATTATATTTTTCACTTTTCTAGCAGTTTTACAAAAGCAGTTGCTCCTATTTTTCAACCTATACGTTCAGTGGCAGTAATATCTTTATGGTGAACATCCAGCAGCTTATCGTCAGCTTCAAACTAATACACTACTACATATTTTTTCTTGTTCTAATCTGCTGGTTTGGCAATATTAAGTATTTAGTTCCACTCACTCAACGGATGGCCTTTTGTGTATCATACAGCATCTGCAATATGCTTCTTTCAGCTGGTATATCCTATCTTGCACCAAAGGCTCAGAATCTACAATTTGAAAATTGCTACATACACAGACCCTCCAACATGTTTTGCTGATATATACGTCACCAATTAATCATGAACAGAGGTAACTGCAAGATGACGTTATATATATATATATATATGTTTCAGCCTATGCCAGGTAATCCTAGTTCCGGGCAGGCACAATACGGTACCTCCTTCAAGTTATCTAAAGCGCATACATAGACATAATTGAATCTGTCTATTCACGTACCCTATATCTCCTATTATAGTCAATAGGATGCGTTTGCTCAAAGACTTAGGCCCCTTTCACACAAGCGAGTTTTCCGCGCGGGTGCAATGCGTGACGTGAACGCATAGCACCCACACTGAATCCTGACCCATTCATTTCAATGGGTCTGTGTACATGAGCATTTTTTTTCACGCATCAGTTCTGCGTTGCGTGAAAAACGCAGCATGCTCTATATTCTGCGTTTTTCACGCAGCCCTGGCCCCATAGAAGTGAATGGGGCTTCAGTGAAAAACTCATTGCATCCTGAAGCAAGTGCGGATGCAGTGCGTTTTTTACTGATGGTTGCTAAGAGATGTTGTTTGTAAACCTTCAGTTTTTTATCACGCGCGTGAAAAACGCATCAAAACGCATTGCACCCGTGCAGAAAAAACTGAACAACTGAATGCAATCGCAGACAAAACTGACTGAACTTGCTTGCAAAATGATGCGAGTTTTCCTGAACGCATCCGGACCTAATCCGTCACGCTCGTGTGAAAGGGGTCTTAGTTTCTATTAGTAGAATCCAATCCAAATTAATGGCATAATTATGCTGTGTCTGTTAAAACTTCAATTACTGGGCGTGGCCTGGAGCTTGAGGAAGATGGCTGCTTAAAATCAGAGCTCCTGCATACCGTAGCTACATAAGAGACCCGGCTGGCCGTTCTGGTGAACCCTATGGGCAAAAAACTGATTACCGACTCATCTCACTCCTGAAACCATTAGAAGAGCACATAAACCGTGGGCACAGTGGATACAACATTCTTGCCACACATCCCATTCTAGAGGAGTCTCTCTCCTGGTACATAAAACGGTACGATGGGAGGTGGAAAGGCTAGTAATTGATCCTGAGGGGAGATATATATTTGTGTCGGCATATATTCATTGTGTTTTGTATGTTATAATAGGACTGTATATACCTCCGCCATCCTCGTTAGAAATCATTCGCCAGGCTATCACGTTTGCCGCAGCGTTTCCAAAAGCTAGGGTGCTATGTATGGGTGATTATAATATGCTGCTTGACCCTGCAGTGGATAAGTTGTCCCCAGACTCCCCCTCAAATACCTCAACACAAACCGACACTTTATTTGCTCGGCTCTTGAAGGAGGTGGGATGGGTGGATTTATGGAGACACAGATTCCCAAACACTAGGTTATACTCATACCACTCACCAGGATGTGGCTCATTATCACGTATAGATTATATGTTAGTTAACGCAGCAACTTGCGTGGCTTTCCACTCAGTCCTATACGGGAATAGAGGTATTTCGGATCACTCTCCAGTATTACTTGAGATGGGCCCTATTAACTATTCAAGAAAACCCTATTCGGTGACGCTCTCCGATGTGATTGGATCGCGGCACAGCCAGGGAGAAGGAGACGCCCATTGAGAAACCCGGGTGTCTCCTCCTCCCTGTACCAATGCTCAGTATTAGCATACTGAGCGTGAAAAATACAGGGTGGCAGAGCGGGGCACAGGAGCGCTATTTTGAAAAACCTGGGCGGGTGGCTGCATCAGCAGGGGGTGCCCTGCAAGTAAAGGTATTTACCTACTATAATGTAAAACCATGAAAGGTCCTCTTTAAACAGCATCAGAAATGGGCCTTGGCATCTCTAGATGCCACCAAGGCTTTCGATTCGGTGGAGTGGCCGTTTCTTATAGCAACCCTGTGGAGCTTCGGCTTTGGGTCAACATTTATCCAATGGATATCTATTCTATATTCAAATCCCAGATCTAACATAACAGTTAATGGTATACAATCTCAATACTTTAACTTAGGCAGGGGGACTAGGCAGGGATGCCCCGTCTCCACTTTTATTTGCATTGGCCATTGAACCACTTGCTGTCCGTCTAATACAGGATGGGGTTTACCAGGGTATCAGGATAGGAGACAGAGAGGATAGGGTCGGTCTCTATGCCGATGACATGATATTATTTATGTCTCGGATAGAGGAAACCCTTCCCAGGGCTATGACGATCATTAATACTTTTGGATCCTATTCCGGCCTATATATTAATTAGTCTAAATCCTCATTTTTTCCATTGTATGAGGCAAATTGGCAGGACCAAATTCATGGGCTCCCTATTACCCATCATTTCAAATACTTGGGTATCCATAATACTAAAGAACCAACATTGTATCACTCCCTCAATGTCTCTCCTATCCTGGACCATTGTAGGGATAAATTTAAGATATGGGGGACTCTTCCCCTGTCAGTGGCAGGACATATAAATCTGATCAAAATGATTGTACTCCCTAAATGTCTATATATTCTGGAGCACTCACCATATGTGGCAGGACAACTTAGATATTTGAAATCCTGGTTAGATTTATCTGAAAACGCCCCCAATTCAGAGGCGCACCTAGCATTTTATCTAGGGTTGAAGTCATTGTGGCCTGTGTTGGAACAGCTTTCTTTATTTCCTGGACTTCTATTACCTATACATAGAGTAGCTATACAGCTTTGGGCAGCAACCAAGGATATATATGCCTTTACTGCAATTAGTGCTGAGACTCCTCTTTGGGACAATCCAGCAATCCCCTCCTTGTCTACTTCAGTGGATGCACAATTCTGGAAGTCACATGGTATTGATACCTTGGGGAATGTTTACCAAAATAATGTTGTATGCACGTTTGAATATATTCAGTCTAACCGCCAAATTCCCAGAACTGCCTTTTATCGATACCTACAACACAAGACATGCCCTCAACGCACACTTTACAGGCCCCCAAGTGAATATCTCCACCTATCCTTTCATAGGTATTTTCAAATCTCAGGGACCTAGGGGTTTCATCTCAGCTATATATACTCATCTTATTGATGTCAAACTGAACACAACTCATCTTGGGGTACTAGACAAATGGAGGGCCACGGTTCCTGACTTGTCGGATGAAGATATTGCGGAAGTGCTAGATTCTCCAAATGGGGTGTCTCCAGCTATAAATAATAAATTTATCCAGCTTAATCAGAGCTATTTTACTATGTATTTGTCCCCAACGCATCTATATAAAATGGGACGCCTTACCCATACCAAATGTGATAGATACTCGGCAGATAATGCCAACTTTTGGCATATTATCTGGGATTGTCACTATATTAAACAATTCTGGCAGGAGGTCACTGACCTTTTATCTAATTTAATACAGACACCTCTGTCAATGACCCCAAATATATGTTTGTTTGGAATCCTAGAAGAAGAAAATTACTCACACCACACCAGAATCTTTCTGAAAGAAACTTTATTTTTGGCCAAAAAAGCCATCACAATCCGCTGGATGGGAGATAGGTGCCCGACACTTACACAATGGAAAAATCTGGTTAACACCATTATTCCATATGAATCTATTATATAAAAAATAGGGTCTGTACTAATAAAACTGGCAAGGTATGGGGACCGTGGTGCTCTTCTCTGTTGATGCAACATTCTGTTTCAGTGTTTCGTGACATTATGAACGCCTTGCCCCGGTAATATGCTTTGCTCTGGGCTAAAAGAGGAAATACTATGTGTTGTTTAATATGAGGTATCTGTTGTAGTCGCAATTGCTTGATCTCAGATTTATTTTATGATTGCAATATTGTATGATATATCAATGTTCATACTTGAAATGTGAAACATATCAATTATTTATTGTTATATGTGATCTTTCAATAAAAAGAGTTTAAAAAACAAAAACTGATTACCAGCTTCTCAAAGACCCCTGCCACTTTACCCGGGTGCACCTTGCCGTTCTGGAGGTCTATTGTGCATGTGGGAGCCCTATTCGCCCTTTGCCTGGCCACGACTGCATCTGCCACATCAGGCTCTGGTCCAGAATCGTGGGGAGTGTTGATGGCTGACCCGTCCCTTGAGACTTCAGGTGTGACCACTGGCAGTGGTTTTCCAGCCGCGGCATCAATCTCCACCACTTAGCCGGAGGCATCATCTTGGTTCCACATGTAAGCAGGTCAGCGCTTCTACTCCATTATGCCGCCAGATCACCAGCCTATGGCTACTAAACAGTTTTCTACCCTACTGCCTTCCCCTTCTGACTTGTCTGCACCAACAGTGGACCCTTTCCCTCACAGGTATAGACCCCTATCCAGATGAGTGGGATGACTGTCAACTGGAGGACCACAATAAAAGGGGAAGACAAAATAATTTTAAGCTGCAGGGGCTGCCAGAAGCGGAAGATAAGAAAGACCTGATATCTTTTCTGGTGTCCCTTTTCAATACTATGTTTGATGACACTTCCCAAGAGCTATTAAATAGAATAGGGCCCACCGTGCCCTGCAACCTAAGGGTTCCTCTGTTATGCCTCATGATATTATCTGCAGAGTGCATGACTTTGAGTTGAAAGCAGCTATTAAGTCCAAAGCCTGCACAATGTGTTTTGAGTATTAGGGCACTTCCCTGCAGATCTATCCGGATTTATCCTGGGCCACACTACAAGAAAGATGAGCGCTCTGCCCATACTTGTCTGTCTTGAGAGATAAGAAGATACCATACAGCTGGGGATTCTGCTTCTCTCTTATTGCTATCCAGAATTGTAGATCTGTACAACTGAAGACCATTGAAGATCTCACTGCTTTTTGTACTGCACTGGACGTTACACCTCTGGAGCTTGTAGATTGGGACTTACCATCTGCACCCTTGGCACCTGCACCCATATGGCAAGTGGTTCAACAGAAGCAGAAACACCCCTCATTTGTTCTCCAGCAATTTGTGACCAACCTCTGTGAGATAGCTTGATTGATGAGGAAATGGTTCCAATCTACTTTGTATATTATTTGCTGAGGACTGTAGTCCTAGGGCAGGAGTTATCGTTGTCAAGTTTTCTCCTTTTTGGAGACTAGCAGGGTTCTCAAACTGCTGTTAACATACTGATTGCAGTTATTAGGCTAAGTATTTGATTACTTTTCTTGGTTCGTACTTACGGCCTTGTAGTTTGTTTTTTTTTAATACTCACGTTCTAGTTGCTTTTCCCCATTATAAGGGTAGTAATTCACATTTCTCCCCGTAAGGTTGGAGTAAGTGGTTATTCTAGTAGCTACCCTACATCAGGCCTGTAGACCTGGGCGTTAGCTTGACAATTCACATGTCAGTTGCTCAATATCTGTTTTTTTGTGTTATGTCTTCCCCGATCCAATGGAGGGTGAACCTAAGATAGACCTTGGGTAAGCGACATTTACATTTTGATATTCTTATCTGGGTTTTCCTATAAGCCACTATGATCAAGTGTGTGTCTCTGAATGTTAAAGGCCTCAACTCTAAAGTCAAAAGAGGGCTGACGCTAACGGAATAGAGGTCTTTACAAGAAGATGTGGCCTTTATCCATGAGACCCACCTGAATCATATAGGCACTTTCAATTTTGCCCTCAAACATTTCCCCCAAGCTTGTTTTGCTACTTTAGGTGAAAAAAATGGCAATCCTACTTGCTAGACTTTGTCCTATACAGGTTTTGACCCCCGGTATTGTAGATCCGGGGAGTAGTTATGTTATATTACAATGTCAATATCAGGGTTCCCCACTTGTTTTTTGTAAAATTTAAGCTCCAAATGAAAGTCAGATAGTCTTTTTCAGAAAGGACCTTCTGAAGCCATTATATCGGGCGGAGACTTCAATATGGCATTTTCTGATAGGTTGGACCGACTGACAACAAATACGACTTCTCAAGGCTTCTCAAAAATGTCTCTCTACTGCATTTCAAACTCATCCGACATTTTGGGCTATATAACCTATGGAGAATGAATAACCCAATCGGTCTTTCTCTTTTTATTCGGCACCACATGGTACCCATACCAGAATAGATTATTTTTTTGACAATATGCCTACAGTCCAGATGTTGTCAGACGCAGACATGAGTCCCATAACTTGGTCAGACCATGCTTCGATAACCATAGTACTAAAAGACTCTGCTAACTTCACTTGTCAATGACACCAGCGTCTAAATGATTCTTTCCTAAAGACACCCCATATCAGGAGGGGACTCCAGGCTCACTTGTGCAACTATTTTACAGACAATCGGGGCTCTGTAGATTCTCTTCTGACTTTGTGGGGGCCCCATAAGACAGTTTCTCGAGGCCACTGTATAGTCTTGGGCTCTCATCTTAAGAAGGATTTTACCTTTCAGAAACAATCCCTGTTGGGTAAATTGCAAGACCTAGAGCACTCCTTACTGCAGAGATCCTCTCTTTAGTGCTCTTTAGTGTTTAGTATGACAAATTGTAAAAGTCAGTAAATTGGCCCTCCACAGGTTGGAAATTTTTTTACTATCTACTAGACAATGCTACTATGAGAGGAACAACAAATCTCACTCTTTACTAGCTGACCAACTTAGGGAACAAATAGACTCTACTACTCCTTCTGCCCTCAGACAAGTGGACGGTACCTTAGTGTATGACCCGTCTTCTGTGTCCACTCTGATAACCTACCTAAGGAATTACCTGACAGGAATAGGCTTTTGAAGGACTTCTTAACCTCTTGTAACCTCCCTACTTTAGCATCCGAACTATCTAATTCTACAGGTTTTTGATATTTTTATGACAGGTTCCTCAGTGCAATCTACAATGTCTCACTCATATATCACTGATTCCCAAGTCAGGTAAAGAACATCTTAATTGTGCAAACTATGGACCAATTGCTCTACTGAACTCCAAATATAACATTTTTACGAAACTGATGCTCCCCAACCAAGACCAGGTTGTTTTTTTGCTCAATATGCAAGGAGGGGACAATACTAGGAGAGTAATTCATCTTATAGATGTGGCCAATAGAACTGCGCAGAGCCATTTACTTAGTTTAGATGAAGAGATGGCCTTTGTAGTGTCACAGCCATTTAGAATTTTTAATGGTACTCATGGGGGTGCCCCTTTTCACCCTTATTATTTGTACTATGTATGTAACCCTTGGCTGCGGTGATCCGTACACATCCTGACATTACAGGAATCTGGGTCAGAGACAAGGAATTCAAGGTATCCCTTTTTGTGGAAAATGTATTATTGACCCTTACTCATTTACATATTTTCGTACCTAATCTATATTCTTTATTGGATACTTATGGCCGTCTATCTGGGTGTAAAATTAATACCTCTAAGATGGAAGTTCTTCCTCTTAACATCCCTAATGATCTATTAGTCTTTTTACAGTGTCATTTCTCTTATCACTGGTGCCATACCTCCCTTCGCTACCTGGGGGTAAATTTAATAACTACATAAGCATCTTTTTATACTCACAATGCCCCACTTTTACTAACAGAAGAGAATGTTGGATAGGTAGACTTCATTACCACTTTCCCTATATGTCTGCCATCAAAATGACTTTATTGCCCGAGTTACTTTATCTTATTGAGACGCTCCCTATCCCAATCCCACGAAGAGTTCTAAAACTTTGTCAAACACATTTTTCGATTTGGGCAGGAAAAAGATATAGAATTTCAAGTCTTGGTTTTATTAGCCTCAAGGTTTGATGGTACCCTAGCAGTTCCAGATGTGGTTAAAGATGTGGGCTGCTCAATGTCGCCAGGTCCCAGGTTGGCCGTCTCTGTTGGCATATACTAAACGGATGGAAAACGAAAATTGCGGTAATTGTTTTTCTTGAAACCCATGACAGCACCCATGTGACTAGGTCCTCCCATCCAGAACAGGAAACCTGATGATATAAAAAGGTTCACACCCCTACTACACCTCAGTAATTCTAATGACCAAAATTCTGGATGTGTGCCAGCCAGACATAAGAGCAACAGACAGTCAGAAGTGTGTAGTTTTAAAAACTGCAGTACTTAAGTCAAGCTTAAAGTAAGATCAGATTATTACTTGATTCGTATTTGTTATTGTAGAAAAAAAAACAAAAAGACAAAAAACAAAAAATCTTAATATTATTTGTATATTGCTGTTTATGTTGTAGTTACTTTGAATTGTCTTGTATTTAGTATTTAGCTTGTTTTACTTTGGTTAATTTGGTCATTACTGCTGAGGTTGTATTTGGTTTCTGCGTAGTCTGTATAGGTGTCTATTTGGGTGTAGCTGGTAACTGGTTTAATTAGATTAGCATAAGAAAAGACCTAGCTCACCTCGTTAGCGTAATAACAGCTGTACCTGTATTTAAGGAAGGTTACAGCTCTGTAGGGTTTACTATAGTGAAGTACAGCCAGACATAAGTGCAATAGACAGAAGTGTGTAGTTTTAAAAACTGCAGTAGTTTGGTGACAACATTGGTTTCTTCTGTTTGGTGAGTTACTGCCTTAATTCTAAGATGTCTGGTTTGGTGCAGTGTAACACTTGCCTGGCTGTTGTGTTCCGAAGTACTCTTTGGAGTTTGGGGTATTGTCCATTATGTATGCAATTGTCCACTTTATATGGTGAAATTTCTAGTCTGCAGTCTTTAGTGTGTAGCCTGCAATCGAAAGAAGTGTCCCAGTCAGTGAGTGCTGTCAAGCAGCCCTGTAATCCAACACCGCTTCCCCGAAGGTCCATGAGGAGAAGGGCTGTGTGGAAGACAGTTGGCTCTGGGAGGTTGAGAGTTGTGGAGCATAAACACAATACTGTTGGAATTTCTGTGTATAATCCCTATGGTGTCCTGTGTGATTTGGAAAGTGATATTTCAGCAGATACAAGCATGGATACTCAGGCACAGGATGTTGTAAGTGCCAAAGGAGAAATTGGTACCAAGCAGTCAGGGGCAGTAAGTGGAATGAAAAAGAAGAGAAGGCATCTCCTTGTTGGTGACTCGATTGTTAGAGGTGTTGCTCTAGGTCAGAATGAGGATGGACTGAAGGAGGTGAGATGTCTTCCTGGTGCTACTACAAGCAGGGATAAAAGACGGATCACAAATACTGTTAAGGCTGCAACAAAGGAGACTGAAGTTGATCTGGTTATTCATCTCGGTACAAACGATTTGTCCCAGAAAAATGTTGATGTGGTAAAAATGGAATTTCAAAGTCTCAGCCTGGAGCTGACCAAAATAAGAGATTCCATTACTTTTTCAGAGACTTTGCCAGTCCACTCTCAAAATATTAAGGCATGTCGTATCCTGAAGTTCAATGGTTGGCTAAGGCAGTGGTGTAAAGATGAAGGTTTTGGGTTTGTTAGTCACAATGTTAGTAGGTGGAGTAGTAAGGACATGTACAAGAGAGATGGTCTGCACCCGTCACACAAAGGCACTGAGGTACTTGGAGAAGAGTTCAGGTGTTTTTTCGACAGGCATTTAAACTAGATGGAGGGGACAGGAATTTTATTGAGGAGAATGATTTCTGTCCCCGAACAGTTTTGGTGAACCAGGGTATTGAGCTTCTTGATCAGCAATCTGTTAGTGTGGTAGATACAGTTGTTGGTGCAGATGAAGTGGTCGCTGGTGCTTTAGATACTGATGTTAGTACGGTGGAAGATGTTGGTGATGTTGTCAGGGAGGTAGATGGAGTTGTTGGTGATAAATGTAATGTTCTTCATGTAATGTGTACAAATGCTCGCAGCTTAGGCAACAAGCTCTGCGAGCTAATATCAATAGTTTGTAGAGATAATTTGGACTTGGTTGTAATAACAGAGACATGGTTCAGAGATTGCAATGACTGGGTGGAGTAGCCATTTATGTTAAAGATACCATAAAATCAACAGTGATCCAAAATTCATGTAAGGAGTTGGAGACTCTCTGGGTCTGCTTGCAAAATAAAAAGGGATCTGTTACCAGAGTAGGTGCTATCTATAGGCCTCCAGGGCAATCTGAAGAGCATGACATTATGCTGGTGGACGAGATTACCCAAATGGCAGTAAAGGGAGATATTGTAGTTATGGGAGACTTCAACATGCCTGATGTTGATTGGAATATCCCTTGTGCGTCCACATGCAAAAGTAGGAACATAGTAGAGGCCCTGACGGGTATGTCCCTAAAACAGTTGGTGAAAGCGCCAACTAGAGGTGAAAATATCCTAGATCTAGTATTTACAAATTGGGATCTGGTGTCTGAGGTGAAGGTGGGAGAAAATCTGGGTTCCAGTGACCACCAATGTTTGTGGTTCGAAATCCAAACTGACTGTGAGAAATCCCATTCTGCAACCAAAGTATTGGATTTTATGAAGACCAAGTTTGAGATTATGGGAGAATATGTAAAGAAAGAATTAAAAGGGTGGGATAAAACAGCAAGAGCGAGTGCTCAGTGGAAGGCATTTAAAGGCAACTAGACTATATGTTAGACAAATTAGCAAAAGAAAAAGAAAGAGAAATCCACTATGGTTTACTAGAGAGGTAAGAGCTATAGTGAATGATAAAAAGTCTGCCTATAAGAGATATAAAGAGTCTGGAAGTGTAGCAGACAGAGAAGTGTATAAAATTATACAGAAGAAGACAAAACAGATTATTAATGCTGCTAAAGCTTCAAAGGAGGAAGATATGGCCAAATCTGTTAAGGAGGGTAATAAAACCTTCTTCAGATATATTAGTGACAGGAAGAAGAAAAACTGCGGCATTACAAAACTTAGCAATGGAAAAAATCTGTATATAGATGGGAATAAGACGGTCGCTGACCATCTGAATAACTACTTCTGCTCAGTTTTTTCAGATGGCGACTTTCATAATCAGAACATGGCTGGACATAGCATTGCCTCTAGTTCTAAGGTTTCAGCCCCAGTGTTTTCAGAGGCCGATGTTCTACAGGAACTTGTCTGGCTAAAGTTAAATAAGGCAATGGGTCCGGATGGCATCCACCCCAGAGTTCTTAAAGAACTCCGATCTGTGATTGTTGGCCCCCTGACTGATCTGTATAAACAGTCCCTTCTTACAGGAGATGTTCCTGATGATTGGAGAATGGCTAATGTTGTACCCATTCACAAGAAGGGTAGTAGAGAAGAAGCTAGTAACTATAGGCCAGTCAGCTTGACATCTGTAGTGGTAAAAATGATGGAGACTCTTCTAAAAAAGAAGGTAATTGACCATCTAACAACAAACAACTTGATGGACCCAAACCAGCATGGCTTTACTGAGGGCCGATCAAGTCAGACTAATCTTATTGATTTCTTTGACTATGTAACTAAAGTGCTGGATGAAGGTGGTGCTGT
Organism: Rhinella marina; assembly: GCA_900303285.1. Taxonomy (NCBI): domain Eukaryota; kingdom Metazoa; phylum Chordata; class Amphibia; order Anura; family Bufonidae; genus Rhinella; species Rhinella marina. The sequence continues at coordinate 19,514 of ONZH01012853.1, forward strand.
GGATATCGCCTACCTGGATTTCAGTAAAGCTTTCGATGCGGTTCCCCATAAAGAGCTGATAGAGAAGTTATCAAAAATTGGACTTAACCCCTGGATAGTTCAGTGGATCTGCAGTTGGCTGAAGGACAGATACCAGAGGGTTGTTGTTAATGGAGTGTATAATGAGCAGAGGTTGGTTACAAGTGGGGTGCCACAAGGATCTGTTCTGGGTCCTGTTCTGTTTAACATGTTTGTAAGTGACAAAAGGGACGGCTTGGTAGGGAAGGTTTGCTTGTTTGCTGATGACACAAAAGTGTGTAATAGGGTTGATGTTCCAGGAGGTGTCGGTAATATGGAGAATGATTTATCTTTATTAGATAAGTGGTCAAAACAATGGAAACTGCAGTTCAATTTTTCCAAATGTAAAATAATGCACTTGGGGAGAATAAACCCTCTATCTGAGTATCGTATTGGCAGTTCTGTGCTAACAAAGACCTCAGAAGAAAAGGATTTGGGGGTAGTCATATCTGACAGCCTCAAAATGAGTAACCAATGCAGCCAGGCGGTAGGGAAAGCAAATCGTATGCTTGGCTGCATAGCTAGAGGTATAACAAGCAGAAAGAGGGAGATTGTGATCCCTCTGTATAGAGCTCTAGTGAGACCACATCTGGAATACTGTGTTCAATTCTGGAGACCTCACCTGCAAAAGGATATTGCTAAAATAGAACGGGTCCAAAGAAGAGCTACAAAAATGGTGGCGGTCTAAAGCATAGAACTTATCAAGAAAGACTCAGAGTTCTTAATATGTATAGTCTGGAGGAAAGAAGAGAAAGGGGGGACATGATTGAAACCTTTAAATATGTTAAAGGACTGAATAAAGTTCAGGAGGGAAGGGTTATTAATAAGAAACAGAACACAAGAACAAGGGGGCACAATCTGAGGTTAGTTGGGGGACAAATCAAGAACAACATTAGAAAATATTATTTCACTGAAAGAGTAGTAGAAGCTTGGAACAAACTTCCAGCAGAGGTGGTTGATAAATCCACAGTAACTGAATTTAAACATGCCAGGGATAAACATGTATCTATCCTAAGATAAAAAAAAAAGGATAATAAAAGGGCAGACTAGATGGACCAGGTGGTCTTTTTCTGCCGTCAATCTTCTATGTTTCTATGTTTCTACCACTGTAAGTAAAAAGAGAAAGAAGTAACGCAAAGACAGGGAGCCAATATGGTAAATGATGTCCCTATTTAAATAAACAAGACTATTAGGTAGAGGTAAGAAAAACAACTTCCCTAAAGAAAAAACATTATATTTCTAATTTATTTATTTTTTAAGGCTGGGAAAACTTTGGGGTGCTGTCATGGGTTTCAAGAAAAACAATTACCGGTAAGCAATTTTTTTTCCCCTCACCCAAGTTATAATTAGGGGGGACTATAGCCTGCAGTACCTTCCTCCCAAAGGCCTGCATATTTGGGCCGGAGAAGCATATGCTTTCTCTGCCCAGGAAGTTGCAACTGCCCTAATTGAATGAGCTCCAACCCCTGATGGAAGGGGCAAATTTTGAGATGTATAGGCAAGAACAATGGAATGGATAGAACTAGTAGAGCCCTTGTGCTGCCTACATTTCGCTTGAAATTGTAGCATAAGATTCTCATCTAACCTCCAGGAAGACGCGGCCTCTAGATAGTCTAACAAACATCTTTTAACATCAAGGCAGTGAAATTTTGCTTCTACTGGTTTAGGAGGATTGGGACAAAAGGAAGGTAAAACCACATCCTGACTCCTTTGAAAGTCAAGAGACCACCTTGGGCTGAAAGGAAGAAATTGGTCTAATAATTACTTTGTCGTCTAACACCGTAGTGTAAGGGGAAAAAGCTGAAAAAGCTTGAATTTCTGAAACCCTTCTAGCTGATGTTATTGCCAGTAAAAAAGACATCTTGAGTGTAAGTAACTTTACGGAGATCTTATCAATAGGCTAAAAAGGATCTTGGCATAGAGCTGAAAGGACCATATTAAGATCCCAGGGAAAGAGAGAGGCCTTAAAGAAGGATGCATCCTAGAGGCAGTGGACACGAATCTCTTGATCCAAGGATGTTCCGCCAGTCTGGAGTCAAAAAAATAACTAAGGGCAGCAACCTGGAATTTGAGGGTAGAGGCCTTAAGATTCTTTTCTAGTCCAGCCTATAAAAATTCTGGAATTTTTGGAACATTCTGAGTCTCTAAAGGATCAGGACTAATCAGGAAAAATAATCCATATCTTCAAATATTTCTTAGAAGTAACTGCCCTCGTTTTTCAGTGGAGACTACTCTGTCTGATAAACCCTCCTGTACCATATCTGCCTTTCAACCTCCAAGCCGACAGGTGAAGAATCTCTGGATTGGGATGAAAGAGCGTTCCCTGAGAGAGAAGGTCCCTCCTTGTTGGAAGAGTTCAAGGAGGTTCTACAGATAGTTTCATCAGACTTGAGAACCAGGATCTTTTTGGCCATCTTGGAGCTATCATGATTATTGACGCATTTTCCTCCTCTATCTTTCTCAACACTCTGGGAACTAGGCAGAAAGGCGGGAATGCGTATCCCAACTCATGACTCCAGTTCTGAGCTAATCCATCTTTTTCCAGTAGTAGATTGTCCCAACAATTTAGGGAGAAGAATCTCTCTACCTTTTTGTTGGTTTGGGATGCAAATTGATCTATCGAGATAAGGCCAAACCTCTGTACTACGTGCTGAAATACCTCCTCGTTTAGGCACCACTCCCCCTGTTTGAGAGAAGTATGGCTCAAAAAATCTGCAACAGTGTTTTCTTTCCCCCTCAAGTGTACTGCGGAAAGGAAAAGATCTCTTTTCTCTGCTATACTGAAAATTTCCTGGGACAGATGTAATAGAGACGGGATTCTGGTAACCCCCTGATGATTTATATAGGCTACTGTCGTTGAATTGTCTGAATAAAAAAATAAAAAAATCTCTGTTCTTCAGACTGGGGATCGCTACTTTCAGAGACAATTTTACTGCTTTCAGTTCTTTGAAATTGGAGGATGCTTTCCTTCTGACTAGATCACATCTCCCCTGCCAGAACCCATTTTGGGAGTGTGCTCCCCAACCCCACGAGCTAGCATCCGTGGTAATCACAACCTGATCCTGTAAGATCCATGGAACTCCCCTTAATTTGTCTGATTCATTCACCACAACAGGTAAAACCAGTCTTTTGAGGAGATGTGGAATTTTGTGTCTAGAGAATTGGGGGAGCCATCCCAGGACCTCAGAATATCTGCTTGCAGGTCCCTGGAATGAATCTGGGCATATGCTACAACAGGTATGGTGGATGTCGTTAACCCTAGAACCATCATAGCCTTTCTGAAAGAACACTGGTAGGAAAGAAACAACAATTGGGTCTGCTGCATAATAGAGTCCCTCTTTCTTACAGGAAGAAAACTTTTCTGCTGAAGAGTCTAACTGAATCCCTAAAAAGACACAAATCTGAGAGGGAACCAGATTTGACTTGTTCCAATTTATCTTCCAAACCAGGTCCTGTAACATGGAACAAAGTTAGTCTATGTCTCTCAATAAATCCCCTTCTGACTGAGAAATTACGAGAAGGTCGTCTAGATAGGGCACTAAGGTAATTCCTTTTAATCTTATGAAAGCTGCAAGCTCTGCTAGAATTTTGGTAAATAGTCTTGGGGCCTGAGAGATACCGAAAGGGAGAGCCCTGTACTGGAGGTGTAGCCATCTCCCTTTTATCGATATTACAGTTTTCAAATACTTTTGGGAGGAACTGTAGATCGGCACATGGTAATACGCATCCTCCAGATCTATACTTGCCACCCAACAGTTCTGGAAGAGGAGAGTTGTGGTCGATTTTATAGTTTCCATACAAAATTTTTTTGTATCTCAAGGAACTGTTTAGTTTCTTTAGATTCAGAATAACTCTGTAGGACCCGTTGGGTTTCTTTACCATAGACAGCAGGGAATAGAAGCCCTTTCCTATCTCTCCTTCCGGAACTAGGCAAACTAATGACAATATAGACTCTAGATCCTCTCTTTTTACAATTTCTGGGGAAATTTTTGTTTGAACAAAAAAATCTGGTGGACAAGAAATAAATTCTATTTGATAACCCTCCTTCATAACTTCTAAAATCCACTTGGGTGACGGACATCCAGGTTGGAAGAAACTAAACAAACCTTCTCCCCACTTGACTCCTGGCGTCATTGTTGTTTATCTTTGGGCTTATTTTCCTGCGGTCTGAACAGGAATCCATTAGATTTTTTAGGGAACCTTGGTTCTCTTCTATCAGACTGCCCTTCTGTTTCCTAAAGTTAGACAGGGGTTTACAAAAAAAGGCGGGCTTCTGTGGTACTGAAAAACTCTTCTTATCAGAAGCCCTCTCTAAGATATCATCTAGAGCAGTGTTCCTTAACTTCAGTCCTCAGGGCCCACCTAACAGTCATGATTTGAGGATATCCCACAGAATGAATACCTGTGGTAAGTCCTGATGCAATTAAACTAATTATATCATCTGCCGAATACTAAGGAAATCCTGAAAACCTGACCGTTAGGTGGGCCCTGAGGACTAAAGTTTAGGAACACTGATCTAGAGAAGGGCCAAAAAGTCTAGTTCCTACACATGAGATTGCACAAAGTCTCGCCCTAAAACCCTGATCCCCCTTCCAAGATTTCAGCCAAATTGCTCACCTGGCAGCATTAGACATAGCCGCTGCCCTGGCTGAAAACCAAACAGAGTCAGCAGAGGCATCAGCTAAAAAAAATAGCAGCTATTAGGAAGGTAGGAAGAGAAGAAAGAAGTTCTTCTGTATGTGTTTTGTCTTTAATATGAGACTCTAACTGACCCAGCCATAGTTTCAAAGATCCAAGAAGCCGCAATAGCAGGTCTGAAATTGGTAGAAGCCGACTCCCAGGCTCTTTTTAAGTAGATATCAGCTCTCTTATCTAATGGGTCACCTAGACACCGCAAATCTTCGAACAGGAGAGCTGATCTTTTAGCAACCGAAGCATCTACTGTGAAAGCCCTATCCCAGACTTCAGAAACTGACTCTTCAAAAAGATATTTCCATTTGACTGAGGAAGGAATAAAACTGAGGAAGGAAGGAATAAAACATTTCCTATCTGGATTCTTCCATTCCCTTTTAATAAGTGCTTCCATATTATATACGGGAAAATCTTTGGTGTCTTGGACCTAACCCTTCAAAAACCTGGTCAGCAATCGTTTTCAGTTGTTTAAGGTCTTCTAATTGCATAGTAGCCTTGACTGCTTTTAAGAGAAGTTCTGTATCTTCTACTGGGATTAGGTCTCGCCCTGCTGCTTCTACTTCAGAAGACGACAAATCGTCGGAGATATTCTGGCTGGAAATATCAAAATCTTCCCAGTCAGAAATATCGGAATCTGTGTCTTTACTATAGCTGGCTCTCTCTCCAGGGACCGAGGTCAACTCCTTTTCATAGATTTAAGAGAGGACCTAACTTCGGATCTTACTAGGGCTTTGATATTTTTGGATAGAGACTGAGATTTCTCTAATACCAACTTATCAACGCACCTCTGACATAACGGCCTTGGGTAAGAAGCAGGCAATGTTACCATGCACCCACTAGACTCCTGCCAGCAGCCTTCTTGGGTGTTTTTGCTACCTAAAACACAAAAATCAAAACAACAGCCCAAAATAATTAGGGTGGATGTCACCATATATAGAAGTGTATTTCCCCCTTCCTCAGGACTAGTACTGGACTTGAAGGCCTCGAGGATTCCAAGGGGTCGGGCGTCCAGATTCTCCCGGTTTCGACAAGACTCCAGACACCGGATCCAGCACAGCAATGTGTGCAAGTTTATGAGCTGGCTACCTCCATCTGCTGCCACTTATTTAGCGCCTTGGCCTCCTTTTAACCTATGGCCCACTCCTAATCTGGCCGGCAGAGCTCCCATGCTTCCAGCCGCGTCACAGAAAGTGACGTTAGACGCTGGAAGCCGCATATTGACGCCCGCCCTCCCGCACATGCTCCTTACTTGCCATAACTCCAGCAGCCATTTTTACTATGGGAACAGGTGCCTCACTCCACCGACCAGACCGGGGACCGCCTGAACATGGCCACAGCAGCCCCCCAAGAGGCTGGGAGGAGGCAGGAGAGAGGCAGACTTGGCTGGCTGCTTCCAAAGAAGACTAACACTGCCTGGGATAGGCCCCTGTACGGTATAGTAGACCCAGGCCTTCCCCAGCTCCCAAGTGTAAACCTAAAGGCTAGGAGCAAGAACTCCCTAGGTACCTCCTATCCAGAGCATAGGAAACCTGAACTGAGATGAGATGGGAGTGTGAACCTTTTTATATTATCAGGTTTCCCGTCCTGGATGGGAGGAAATAGTCGCATGGGTGCTGTCATGGGTGAGGGGAAAAATTGTCGACTGCGCCTATATACTAACTTTATTTGGGGGAGGACTGGGTGCCCTCTGCAGAAGAGTCTACTGCTGCGATCGATGGCTTTTACATTTGATCTGTGGCATACTTGTTCATTGATATTTTCCCTTGCTTCAGCATAGTCTTCTATGACTTCATTTCTGTACACGCTATAGCTTTTAGATAATATCACATATGACTTTTCCAGACCATGGTTTGAAAAGGGACTATTCAATTTCAGCAATTAATGGGATACTTCTCCATCCACTGAATACTTTGACCCGTTTTCCTTATATGGATAAGTGGGAGACCTGCACTAGATGACACTAAACTGTGTAAAGTAATTAACACAGAGGAGGACAGTGCACTGCTACAGCAGGATCTGGATAGACTGGAGGCTTGGTCAGAAAAGTGGCAGATGAGGTTTAACACTGACAAATGTAAGGTTATGCATATGGGAAGGAATAATGCAAGTCACCAGTACATACTAAATGGTAAAGCACTGGGTAACTCTGACATGGAAAAGGACTTAGGAATTTTAGTGAACAGCAAAGTAAGCTGTAGAAGCCAGTGCCAGACAGCTGCTGCCAAGGCCAATAAGATAATGGGTTGCATCAAAAGGGGCATAGATGCCCGTGATGAGAACATAGTCCTGCCACTTTACAAATCACTAGTCAGACCACACATGGAGTACTGTGTACAGTTCTGGGCTCCTGTGAATAAGACAGACATAGCAGAGCTGGAGAGGGTTCAGAGAAGGGCAACTAAAGAAATAACTGGAATGGTTGGACTACAGTACCCAGAAAGATTATCAAAATTAGGGTTATTCACTTTAGAAAAAAGACAACTGAGGGGAGATCTAATAACTATGTATAAATATATCAAAGGTCAGTACAGAGATCTCTCCCATGATCTATTTATTCCCAGGACTGTGACGAGGGGACATCCTCTGCGTCTGGAGGAAAGAAGGTTTGTACATAAACATAGAAGAGGATTCTTTACGGTAAGAGCAGTGAGACTATGGAACTCTCTGCCTGAGGAGGTGGTGAGTGCCTGCAGCACTACCTTCATCAGGAACAGGGAGATCTGCACAGTGTCCCGAAACTTAGGAAACCACAGCAGATCAGCAGGACTGCCACCTGGCGGCTTTGCTAACTGCAAAGTGCACAGCAATACGTGCACATACAAAGCTGCAGCAGATCGGGAGGTTTGCTACTTGCCACCCCCACTTATTTCACACTTCATGGCTAACTTCGGCACATGGGTGGACGAGAGGAACAGCATGAACGTTGTAGCAGCTGCCATCGCCATGTGGGTTCTAGACCAAACAAACACCATTGGCATCAGCATGTGTTTAGGCGCACAGCACATCAAATTTGATAAAATGTACTTTGTGATATAGTAGTGGAAACTATTTGAATGGAGAAGCTTTGAAAGGAGCTTTATACTGTATCTCTTTTCCCAAAGTTCCCAAAATCTATGTGGATATTTATACAATCAACGAGTAATATTAAAGAACTGCGCCATCGGTTGTAACCCTTGTACCAATTATAGTGTACCGTTGTAACAATTATACAATACCTATTTTTTTATTCAATTATGATTGTGAGGGCCCTGCGGCATATAGTTAGACTTTTTTAACAAGTGTGCACACTAGTTTACTGAATATAGGTGGACTGCCATATTAATTTAATCAATTATTTAATTCAATTAGTTCAATCCATCATTCAAAAAATGGAAGGAGTATGGCACAACTGCAAACCTACCAAAACATGGCCATCCACCTAAACTGACAGCCCAGGCAAGGAGAGCACTAATTAGAGAAGCAGCCAAGGAGCCCATGATCACTCTGGAGGATTTAAATTTTAATTTATTTATTTATTTAAATTTGTGGGTGTTATGTGAAAAATTATGACAGTTCAAGGGGTATCAATAAATTTTCAGGGCACTGTATATGTGATTACGTTCTTGTGAATAAAGACTACAGGCATATAGTCTGCTGTTGGAGAAATGCTGGTGAGTAAAAGTGACAACTAGTATTTGTTAATTACCGTATTTTTCACCCTATAAGAAGCACTTATTTTCCCCTAAAATGGGGGGAAAACGCTAGTGCGTCTTATGGGGTGAATACAGGGCAAAGAAATATAATATGTGTGGGGCATTGCTTATGGTCGGTACATTGCAGGCTGCGCTGCATAGGAACAGCAGCCTGCGATGTACCCAACATCTGTACCTGAAGAGGGAGAGCCCAGCGTGCACAGCTCGTACTTACTCATGGGGACCGGCCGCGGCGTGCGCCATGTGGTAGGCTCAGCTCTGCTGTGGCTGGTGATCGAGACCGGACGGCCCTGTCTGGTGCTGGTTGATAGGGACCGGCCGGCCCATTTGCAGTGAGAACGTTGGTGGGAGTGCGGGAGCAGGCAGATGAGGGGCGGAGCAGGCTTTCCTGCCACACATGCCTGCTCCGCCTCTAAGTCTTCACACTGCCTGCTCCTGTGTACAAGGCATGCTGGTAAGAAACTGGGGGCTGATGAGAGGTTGAGGGGCTGATGAGAGGCTGAAGGGGTTTATAAGAAGCTGGGGTCTGATGAGAGGCTGAAGGGGTTTATAAGAAGCTGGGGCTGATGATAGGCTGGGGGCTTAGAAGAGGCTATGGAGCTGCTGAGAGCCATGGGGGGCTGCTGAGAGCCATGGGGGGCTGATGATAAGAGGCATGGGGGCTGATCTGAGGTCTGAATGAGGGTCTCAATTATATTGGGGCTCTTATCTGAGGTCTGATTGGGGGGGTCACTCACTTTGGGGTCTGAGCTGAGGTCTGATTGGGGGGGTCACTCACTTTGGGGTCTGAGCTGAGGTCTGATTGGGGGTCTCATCTGAGGTCTTATTGGGGTCTGATTAATATTGGGGGTCTGATTGCTGGTCTAACATGAGGTCTAATGAAAAGTATTTTTTTCTTATTGTACTCCTCTAAAACTTAGGTGCGTCTTATGGGCCGGTGTGTCTTATAGGGCGAAAAATACCTTAATTTCTAGTGTGGCTTTGCTAAGGAAGCTTACCCTTGTCCCAGGGCTGGGATCTGGTTGGTTGGTTAAAATAACAAATGGTTCTCTAAAGGTTTAATTGCATCCACATGCTTAGGATACAGATATAACTGTGTATACACGCTAGCAGACAAAATGCGTGGGAAGATCAAGAACAGCCTGACATGCAGGCATGACGTCATTTTACCACCTGCGTCATTCCGCTGGAGCCAGAACAGGCTAGAAGAAGCCAAGCCAAGGTTCGAGTTATCTAAGAATTACGTTATGGATTCCTCTACCAGGGACCATAACTTATATGGTCCATGGTAGCAGAATTCATAATGGAATTCTTAGATAACGCCGAACTTGAAACACAAAGTTCGCCTAATGAAGAGACTATATAAATGGACACTATATGGGGGTACTATAACGAGGCAACATGCTGGGGCACTGTAAAGAGGCACTGAGGAAGGTTCTAATTCTTTTTTTTTTTTTAAACTATATCCAACAGCGCTTCACAGGTATCATCACTCGCTGTCCCCAGTGGAGCTCACAATCTAAGTTCCTTATCTATATGTCTTTTTGGAACGTGGGGGGGTAACTGGAGTACCCAGTGGAAACCCATCCAATCACCTGAACAACATATAAACTCCACACAGATATTGTCTTTCTTTTGATTTGAACCTACGACCGCCAGTGATGCAAGGCACCAGTGCTAACCACTAGGCCACCGTGCTTCCCACACTTACTAGTTCTGGTATTCATGATATCATATTATAGGGGTTTTACACCTTTGACTACTGATGACTACAGCATCTGTCTGGCGGGGGTCCGACACTTGGGACCCCCACTGATCAGCTGAGAAGGCAGCAGTGCTGGCAGTACCGGTGCAGGCTTCTCGCTTTTTCCCGCAGGCTAGTGATATCAGGACTATTATCACTGGCCTGGGAGTGGCTCAGCCACACTGAAAGCATATCTTATGCATATTTGAGTCAGGCAGGTAGGGAAGCTGTTGTTACAAAATTAAATTCCACCCTCTGTCCTACACAAAAGGATCTACTGTTCAAGGTATCAAGCATGTAATGCTTTAATTCAGCTGTCCGTTGAACAATATCTCTGTTCTAACCAGTGAACTTGCCCAATGCTGTAATCAGCTCTTTTAGTAAATAACTGTATTCTGATCATAGCATCGTTTCTTATAGCTCTGTTTAATATATACATTGATTACTTATACATTTTCTGTTGCATATATTCATATGTATAAAAATAAAAGAGTCAATAACATTGCTAGGGTTTGAATTTGGTTTCTTAATTAGCACGGTCTTGGTTATTTAGAGGCTTTAGACTAATGTCATAGTTTTATTCTGGCCGCTTCTCATACTGAATGGGGCTGGAGCAGAGTTCCGGCGGCACACATGCATTAGCGGCAGCACGGATCCGTGTCAAATATTTGTATTGTATAGTCAAATATTTACAACATTTTAACAGCAACCAGGTTTAGAGTGTGCGCATCACATTTCTTTCTGTATCAATTATTTTTTAAACAAAGAACGCCAATGGATAGTTGTAAAGAAATGTATGGCAGAAGTGCAGACACTTATTTTGGAAGACACTCCCTTATTTTTTTGTGTTGTATTTGATCAGTTATAACATACACTTTTATGTACATACTCAAGCTATAATACTCTATGAATAAATTCCTAAAAAATGAGAAACTTACCTTTCTTTAAGAGATGTGCATGAGTAAAAGGACTTGGCTGACCAAGATACCTTTTTGGCAAGATCAAAGAGAGCTGTTCTGTTCTTGTAGAAAATCTTTGCACCAAACAATTGGCACAGGCTATGAGAAAGAAAATAACATACAAAGTGTGAGTCATCCATTGACATAGTCTATAGTAACCTTCTACAGTATAAGTACATGTAGAAAGCAAGGCTTTCACCATTTACTGTGAATTCAAATCAAAACATGTTTTTATGAATATCAAAAACATAGAAATCTAGCAAGCAGGAGTTTGTAATGATAAATTTAGTAAAGTTCAAGAGGGGCCTGGATGTATTTCTGGAGTGTAATAATATTACAGGTTTTAGTTACTAGAGTCGGGAAGGAATTTTTTCCCCCTAAAAGGAAGAAAATTGGCTTCAACCTCACAGGAGGTTTTTATGCCTTCCTCTGGATCAACTTTGCAGGATAACAGGCTGGACTGGATGGATGGATTTGATTGTTCAGCCTATTTTACTATGTTAGGAAAGGAAAATACATGTTACCAGTACAAAACAGGAAAACACTGGATAAAACTGACACGTAAATGGACTGTAAACGTAACTGTAGTAACCAGTGTGAAAGCTAATAAGATCCTAGGATGCATTAAAAGGGTAATTGTTCTGGGACCCGCACCTATATCGAGAACTGAGCTGGGAAATGAACGGAGGGTGCACCGCACACGCACAGCCACCGCTCCCATCAATTTCTATGGAGCTGACGGAAATAGCCGAGCCAGCGTTCAGCTATTTTCGGCAGCCCCAAAGAAATGAATGGAGGTCGGCTGCGCATGCGCAGTGTGCCCTCCGTTCATTTTCCTGATCCGTTCTAGATAAAGGTGCGGATTCCAGAGCGATATGCCCCCTTTGTCTGAGATGGGAATAACCCTTTAACCTAGTTGGTTTATAAAACACAGTACACAGAGCCAGAAAGGGCATTCTGATAGCAGTAAGACTTGGAGGTCAGAAAACCTGAGGAGAGCCAGAAGGGGACAGAATAGCAGTGGCTGTGCAGTAGTGACAAGACACAGCAGCAGCTCCAGTTGAAGAAGACTAAGATACAGAGGGCCATTGGGATACCTGACATTCAGGCTGTAACTCCTCCTGATATAGACTCTGCTCTGCTGTCTATCACAGGATCTGCATATCCAAATGACCTCACTGACCAAACGTTAAAAAAAATCTACAATTTAAAGTAGCAAGTACAAGCCAATGAGAGGATGCACACCATAGGATAAAAAGGTTTATAACTTTATTGGCTAAATGAAAAACAAAAACAAGGAGACTGGAGGTCTTCAAACAATATACGGGAAAACCTCCATCCACAGCACAATTCATAGTATAACCAGTAAAAAGGGGCCCATATAATTCATATCAGAATGCCAAACAAGTTTCAGAAAGCATGATTTAGTGCCAGTAATCAATAATGATAATGAATAAATAAGAAAATTCATAATGTGACATCACACGTGCAAAATTAAGTGCTAGAGCAAACCCGTAGGATCACAATAAGTAAACAGAATCGCTATAAGACCTGTTATAGCGATAGGAAAACAGGAGGACCTTTTTCACAGAGCTGACCCCATGCATATCGATGTGATGGATTAAGTGCAACTTCATCAGTATTTACATGGCCCAATGTTCGGGTCGATTATCACAAATGAACATTCCTACGAATGCCCGTTCACGATAACCTACCCGTCTAAATGTGCCGCATTTCGCTAGTTCATCAGGTGAAATGATCGGAGGTGTGGCAACCGCAATCAACGTCTAGACAGCACTCTGCTGCCCAGGAGCAATAATTTTGTATGGGGATGAGCCATAGCAGCAGTGCTGCATGCACCTCCACTTAATAAGCAGCTGAATGTCGGAACGAAAATCTTCCTTCACGACAATCGGCTTCTCCTCGCCCTGTGCAAATCCACCTTTAGCCCAAAAATGTTATGAATATCCTAATCTGGAAAATCATAATCTGTTTGGTCCAAAATTCATTTAGAAAATAAAAATGACATAAAGAACATACAAATACTTTGCTGAACTGAAAAGAACCAGTGAAATTAGAAAGCCCTTTCAGTCAGATGGTTGTTCTGAAAGGTCTGGAGTCAGACCCACAAAAATCAGGGAAAACCCCGAAAATACCACTTAGACCTGAAGTCTGCAAGAAAACGAGCTTCAAGAAATCCTAGTTCTTAGAAGAAGCCCTATCCAGGTAAGCATGGAAGTACCTATCCCTTCCTGTTCATACATAACTTTATGGGAAATACTTTCCATACACCTTTGGGTGATCATGATTAAAAAAACAAACAGTAACACAAACAGTAAACACTAAAATCATTCCCTTTTCAGAAAAGAATTCCATCTTTTCAGACAAGTCAGTCCGCGATTTGTCGTGTAAATGCCCCATTTTTTTTTTCAGTCATAAAACCAGACGGGTCCATCATAAGTGTGAAGGTGTTAAATTTTTGAAACCAAAGAAACTCTGAATGGAAAGTAGAACAGACTGAGACCAAGTTCAAACTTCAGTTATTTAGTCAGTTATTTCTCCTTACAGCAAAGAGCTTTGTTATTGGTTAGTTTGGGCAGGCTACCGGAGCGGTATCGTGACCTGCAGCAGGGGAAGCTGGCGGGACCTGGAAGGAGGAAGGCTTAGCTCACGGTTTGCTATTGCTACCCAAGGACACCAGGAAACATGGCGGCAGAAAGGCTAAATTTGTCACACCACCTTCCCGTCCTTACCACACCCCCTTTTGGGAAAGTGGTAAGGGCAGTGCAAATGTGAGAGATGCAACTATTAAAAATGAAAGGTGGAATCTGATTGGTTGCTATAGGTAACTAAGCCAGTTCTACTTTACACCAGTTTGATAAATGACCCCGATAGTTTGTGATTTTTTTAACTGCACTTTCAGGCGCAAGGGAGATGATAAATTTCCCCATTGAACACAGCAGTTTACAACCACTTATGGGGCGTTTCTGTAAACTGCAGAATCAGGGTAATATATTGAGGTTTGTTTTCCTGTTAAGACTTGCTGTATTACACAAAAAAGTGGATTATATTTCAGCTTCATTTTGCTTTAATTCCTGTGGAACACCTAAAGAGTTAAAGTTTATTAAATTAGTTATGAATAATTTTAGGGATGTTATTTCAAAAGTGGATCATTTATGGGTCTTTACCCCTTCCTGACCAACTCCCGTGTACATATACAGTACAGACCAAAAGTTTGGACACACCTTCTCATTCAAAGAGTTTTCTGTATTTTCATGACTATGAAAATTGTAGATTCACACTGAAGGCATCAAAACTATGAATTAACACATGTGGAATTATATACTTAACAAAAAAAAAGGGTGAAACAATTGAAAAACCGGAATTAGACTTACCGGTAATTCTGTTTCCTTGAATCCACCATGACGGCCACATAGAGATTGACCCCTGACCTATGTAGGGATAGGAAGCACAGAGAGTAGATTCAAGGAAACAGAATTACCGGTAAGTCTAATTCCGGTTTTCCATTTCCATCCACCATGACGGCCACATGGAGAACTAACATATAAGAATTAAGGGGGGGCTACTGCTTGTAGAACTTTCCTACCGAAAGCCAAGTCGGTCACGGAAGAAAGATCTAATCTATAATGATTAACGAAGGTACATGTATATGACCAAGTAGCGGTCTTACATATCTGGGATAAGGAAGCACCTGCTCTTTCGGCCCAGGAGGAAGCTATTGCCCTGGTAGAGTGGGCCTTGATTTTTACCGGACAAGGAATGTTTTGGATCTTGTAGCACTCCGATATAGTAGTTTTTAGCCATCTGGCTAAGGAAGCTTTTGAGAGTTTTTTGCCTCTATTTTTGCCTCCAAATTGGATGAGGAGGTTGTCTTCTTTCCTAAATTCCCTAGATACCTCCAGGTACTTAATTATGGCTCTATGGACATCTAGGGAATGGTATTTTTCTTCAGTCGCGTTTTTGGGATTTGAGCAAAAGGAGGGTAATACAATATCCTGATTTCTACGGAAGTCTGTAACTACTTTTGGCAGAAAAGTCGGATCCAGTCTAAGAGTGACTCTATCGTCAGACATTAAAGGGGTTGTCCGAGTTATTTTTTTGTTCTTTATATGTTTCTAACTTGTCAGGTATAACAACTTTCCCATATACTTTGTGTTTCTAAAGCTGCTGGTTTCTCAGAGTTGACTGAGGGTAACATGACCTGTGATGTCACCTTATCTCCCTGGTCTGTGATGTTTCGTGTACAAGCCTCAGAGTTCAGATAACAGTCTGTACACGAGATGTCACTGGCCACGCCCCCTTTCTTTGCCGGGCTCCTGCTATCTGCTCTCTCCCTGGATTCCTTCAGATAAAACATTAACCCCTTCAGCCAGAACACACTGAGGGCTCAAGGCTTTACAATAGTAGCTGCAGCAGTGAGAGGAGACAAATGCTGGGCAAGGAGCTATAGAGGAATTGTACAAGAAAAGGTAGGGAGAATTTCCTGTGTGTATCAGCAGTGTCATTGTACAGCTGGGACTTGTAGTCCTACACAAACAACATGCTGCTGAGTCTCCCAGCAGGCAGACATGTACTCACACTTATATTCACTGCCTTTGCAGAGAAGGGGGGAGGGGGGAGGGGCAGAGATTGTTATTACTGCATGTAAACAAAGGCCAGAAGAGAACCAGGGAAATGAGGAAATATAGATTTTTTTTGCCTAAAACTTGCTGAACTTAGTTATATATTGCTACCCATCAGATTTACAGTGCTATATTTTTTTTTCCATAACTTGGACAACCCCTTTAAGAGGTAAGGTTCTCAGAGCTTGGATTTCACCCAACCGTCTTGCTGAGGTTATCGCTATCAAAAAGGCCACTTTTAAAGAATTTTGGAGAAGCCGAATCTAGGGGTTCAAAGGGAGGGGCATTAACCCTGAAAGCACAATGTTCAGATCCCACTGTGGAACCCGAGAAGAGATGGATGGTCTGCTTCTAGAGGCTGCAGTCATGAACCTTTTAATCCAACGATGGTCCGCTAAGGGTGTGTCAAAAAAGGTGCTGAGGGCGGATATTTGGACCCTGAGGGTACTAGGTTTTAACCCCAGATCAAGACCATTTTGTAGAAAATCTAATATTGTTTTGGATGTTGGGGTAGGATGTGTCTGGCTTGGGTTCTCCTAACCAGGAGCAAAATCTTCTCCATATTTTTAAGTAGATCTTATCCGTCACTTTTTTTCCTGCTACATTTTAGTGTATGGATTACTTTTTCTGAAAGGCCCTGGCGTCTTAAGTATTCGACCTCAGAATCCAGGCCGTCAGCTTGAAGATTTTTGGATCTGGATGAGAGACTGGTCCCTGTATTAGAAGATCTTTCTGAGAAGGGAGTTGCCAAGGACTTCTGATTGATAGTTATCTTAGAATCGGGAACCAGCTCCTTTTTGGCCAGTAAGGGGTTATGAGAATTAGTGAGACCCGATTTTGTAAGATCTTCTGTATTACCCGAGGTATCAGAGGTATTGGAGGGAATGCGTATGCCAGGGGCCATTCCCATTTTATTGAGAATGCGTCCACCGCAAAAGGATGTTCTCTTGGATTTAGGGAGCAAAGTAGCTTGACCTGCGCATTTTTCCTTGTTGCGAATAGGTCTACGGAGGGAAGACACCATTCCTCTGATATTTTCTTGAAGATGATGGGATTTAAGGACCATTCTAATGGATCTAGAAGATTCCTGCTGAGGAAATCTGCTTCTTGATTTTGTGATCCCCTTAGATGAACCGCCGAAATGGAGAGAGAATGCCTTTCTGCCCAGCTTAGAATCTTTCTGGCGAGATTGTTCAGAGTGGTTGATCTTGTCCCACCCTGATGTTTTAGGTAGGCGACCGTTGTATGTTGTCTGAGAAGATTCTGATATGTTGATCAGATATGAGGCTTCTCTTAGGGTGTACCACACTGCGGATAGTTCTCTGACATTTGAAGAATAATCGCTTTCTTCTTTGGGAAAGGTAACTTGAAATAAATGAGAGCCCACTTTTGCGCCCTAACCGGTCTTGCTGGCGTCTGTAATCACCTGGATTGCTGGCTCTTTTAGCCATGAGATACCTCTCTTCAAATTCCTTTTTTCTCGCCACCAGTTTAGGTCCTGTTTTACCTGAAAGGGAATGAAAACTGACTTGTCTAGGGTAGTTTGTTTTTTGTTCCAGGATCCTAAGATCCATCTCTGTAGGACTCGTGTAAGTGCCTGACACCAGGCTACCGATCCTATGCATGACATAAGAAGGCCCAGCAGGCTCATCGCTGCACGGATTGAACAGGAGCTTTGTCCTTGAAATTTTCTTACTTTGTTCTGAAGAGATTCTATCTTGTTTTGAGGTAAGAAGGAATACTGAAGGTCTGAGTCCAGAAGAGTGCCTAGAAACAGTCTTTTTGTTGAAGGAAGGAGAAAGGACTTTTTCCAATTTATCATCCATCCTAGTTTTTGGATGTTTTGTAGAAAGAGATTTGTGTTTGTGACTGCAATCTCCTGGGTTTTTCCGATTAGAAGAAAATCGTCTAAGTATGGAATAATAACGATACTTTTTTCTCTGAAGGAAGCTATCATTTCTACCACTATTTTCGTGAACACTCTTGGTGTGGAGGAAATGCCAAAGGGGAGACATGTGAATTGAAAATGATTTACTCTGCCTCCTTTGTCTCTGATTGCAAATCTTAGATATTTTTGGGAGGCCTCTGAGATGGGTATATGATAATAGGCCTCTTTCAGATCTATTGATGTCATGAAGGCTGTTTTTCCTATGAGTGGAATAATTGACGAGACCGATTCCATCTTGAACCGTCTGTACTTTATTGATTTGTTTAGGTGCTTTAGGTTTATGATCATGCGGGCTGAACCGTCGGGTTTCTTTACCAAGAAGAGTTTTGAATAAAACCCCTTGGTCTGTTCGGGAACAGGTACCCGAGATATCACTCCTGAGTTTAATAATTTTTTTATCTCTATCCAGAGATTTTTCATGATATTTGGATTTTGTGTAGTTACTTAAAAATATCTTGGGGGACATCTGGAGAATTCGATCTTGTAACCCTGTCCTATGATATTTAGGACCCAGGGGTTGGAAGTTATCTCCTGCCACTGGGGAAGGAAATTCCCCAGACGACCCCCCACCCTGGCGTCATTGTTTATCTGATGACTTATTTGAGGTGTTTTGAAGGAAACCTCTGCCTCTTTCGCCTTTTGGATAACTCCAGCGGCCCGATTTTCCTTTTCCCCTGTAGGGTCTGGGATAAGAACTCTGGGGACGAAAAAAACGTTTCTTGGTTTCCTTGTCTTCCGGGAAGCCCTTCTTTTTATCTGCAGCTTTTTCAAGTATTTTATCCAGTATGGGCCCGAAAACATTCTCCCCCGAAAAAGGGATAGAGCAGAGTTTTGACTTTGTCTCCTGACCAGGATTTGACCCATAAGGCACGTCTGGCTGAATTAGAGAGGGCGCTATCGCGAGCTGCGAATCTGACTGACTCAGCAGAGGCGTCCGCTAGAAAGGCTGTGGCGGATTTTAGGAGCGGGATAGAGGCTAGGATCTCTTCTCTTGGAGTTTTATTTTTAATATGATCCTCTAATTCATTTAGCCAAATAAACATTGACCTTGCTACTGAAGTGGCTGCAATATTTGTTTTGATAGTATAAGTGGAAGTCTCCCATGCTTTCCATAATAAGGCATCGGCCTTCCGTTCCATGGGGTCACGTAATTGAGATGAATCCTCAAATGGAAGTGAGGTTTTCTTTACCACTTTTGCAACCTGGATATCTATTTTAGGTATGTTATCGAAGATTTTGGATTCTGAGGAGTCAAAAAGGAGACGGTTTTTGAACTCCTTAGGTATCCCTAATCTGCGTTCTGGGTCTAACCATTCATCTAAGACCATTTCTCGGACGTTTTCATGAATGGGAAAAACCATGGATTTTTTGGATCTTAATCCCCCAAACATCTCGTCCTGTACAGAGCGAGGTTTTGGGGTATCTTCTATTCCCATAGTGGATCTTACGGCTTTAAGTAATCCTTCCATGTCGACAGAGGAAAAGTAGTATTTCTTGTCCTCGTCTGTAATTTCACCTTCTGAGCAAAACTCTTCCTCTCCCAGAGGTCTAGTAGATGAAGCGTCTTCCTCTAATTCCTCAGACTCTGATGATGACACTGCCGATAATCTAGGTTTTTTAGGAGGTACTGCTGAAGGAGCAAACGATCCCAAGGAAGCTAGGGAGGATTTAATTTCTTCCTGGTATAAGGTTTTCATCTCTGTTAAAATGGAGGGTTGCTCTTCTTTTAATGTATTTGCAATGCAGGATTTGCATAATCTTTTTTTATATTCTTCAGGAAGACGCTTGGTGCATAGAGCACATTTAGAAGTCTTCATTTTTTATTTAGACTCTTTGGCCTATTTAACAAAAAGAAGAGTAACCCCAAATGAGTACACAGTAACACATACTTTTAGAAAAAAAGATATCACCAAAACAGGGAACTCACGACAGTGGTGCCACTATCAGAGGAATCCATGGGGGGAGCGTCCGTTGCTGACATGCCTGTGATGCCGAGGGAATGCCTGCAGAAGCGCCATGCCTGCTCCCAGGTCGGCGTTTATGAGACACACTGAACGCGCGCTTCCCGGTCTCGTAGCTCCGCCCCCACGCCTCCGGTCACGTGACCTGCGCTTCAGTCACGTGGGACGCCAGTAAACGCGCGCTGACTCACGCGTCAGCACATCCAGCCGAGTCGCTTCCCCAGGAAGGAGATCGTGCAGGTAAGGTAGCAGGCTCCTGGACCAGCCGGAGCGAGTACCTAGCTGCCACCCCCGTCCTGCTTTGGCACATGGCCGCCGGAAGGAACAGGGGGGAAATAAGGCCCATAGATTTTTAAGATGAAGGGAGGAGGGTAACCCTGGCTACCGACCCCTTTAGGCCTGGAACAAAAATTATTAAAGGAATTTCACCTCCATGAGGGAGGACTTCTCTGTGCCCATGCCCCCATGTAGGGACAGGAAAAACACTGAGGAAAGTGGGTGGGTGGGGGCAATTTAAACTCTCTGTGCTTCCTGTCCCTACATAGGTCAGGGGTCAATCTCTATGTGGCCATCATGGTGGATGGAAATGTCTTATATTCTAGGTTCTTCAAAGTAGCCACCTTTTGCTTTGATTACTGCTTTGCACACTCTTGGCATTCTCTTGATGAGCTTCAAGAGGTAGTAAACCTGAAATGGAAATGGTAACAGTCTTGAAGGAGTTCCCAGAGATGCTTAGCACTTGTTGGCCCTTTTGCCTTCACTCTGCGGTCTGGTGACTGTGGAGGCCAGGTCATCTGGCGTAGCACCCCATCACTCTCCTTCTTGGTCAAATAGCCCTTACACAGCCTGGAGGTGTGTTTGGGGTCAGTGTCCTGTTGATAAATAAATGATGGTCCAACTAAATGCAAACCGGATGGAATAGCATGCTGCTGCAAGATGCTTTGGTAGCCATGCTGGTTCAATATGCCTTCAATTTTGAATAAATCCCCAACAGTGTCACCAGCAAAGCACCCCCACACCATCACACCTCCTCCTCCATGCTTCACAGTGGGAACCAGGCATGTAGAGTCCATCCGTTCACCTTTTCTGCGTCGCACAAAGACACGGTGGCTGGAACCAAAGATCTCAAATTTGGACTCATCAGACCAAAGCACAGATTTCCACTGGTCTGATGTCCATTCCTTGTGTTCTTTAGCCCAAACAAGTCTCTTCTGCTTGTTGCCTGTCCTTAGCAGTGGTTTCCTAGCAGCTATTTTACCATGAAGGCCTGCTGCACACAGTCTCCTCTTAACAGTTGTTGTAGAGATGAGTCTGCAGCTAGAACTCAGCGTGGCATTGACCTGGTCTCTAATCTGAGCTGCTGTTAACCTGTGATTTCTGAGGCTGGTGACTCGGATGAACTTATCCTCCACAGCAGAGGTGACTCTTGGTCTTCCTTTCCTGGGGCAGTCCTCATGTGAGCCAGCTTCTTTGTAGAACTTGATGGTTTTTGCGACTGCACTTGGGGACACTTTCAAAGTTTTCCCAATTTTTCGGACTGACTGACCTTCATTTCTTAAAGTAATGATGGCCACTAGTTTTTCTTTACTTAGAATTTGTATTATGGGAAGGAAAAATCAGCTAACAGTCTATTTAGTAGGACTATCAGCTGTGTATCCACCTGACTTCTGCCCAACACAACTCATGGTCCCAACTCCATTAATAAGGCAAGAAATCCCACTTATTAAACCTGACAGGGCACACCTGTGAAGTGAAAACCATTTCAGGTGACTACCTCTTGAAGCTCATCAAGAGAATGCCAAGAGTGTGCAAAGCAGTAATCAAAGCAAAGGGTGGCTACTTTGAAGAACCTAGAATATAAGACATATTTTCAGTTATTTCACACTTTTTTGTTAAGTATATAATTCCACGTGTTAATTCATAGTTTTGATGCCTTCAGTGTGAATCTACAATTTTCATAGTCATGAAAATACAGAAAACTCTTTGAATGAGAAGGTGTGTCCAAACTTTTGGTCTGTACTGTACATAGGCGGTCGGTACTTAAAGATGGCAACTGCTCGCGGCAGATTGGGCTAATGTGATCATTATGTATGTGATCAACAATAACATCAACTGCACACATTTAACCCCTCAGATGCCATGGTCAAAAGTTTAAAAAAAAAAACTCAAAAAACTCAAATCACCTCCCTTTCCCTGAAAAAAAGTAAAAATACATAAACAAAATAAACATCATAGGCATCCCCAAGCACAAATACGCCCATACTATAAAAATATTTATCCCAAACGGTAAATTCTGTGATGGAAAAAACATCATGCTGATTTGCCATTTTTTGTCACTTAAAGGGGTATTTCCATTTGAGACAATGTGGGCATATCAGTAGAAAATGAATGTCTTACCAGAAAAAAGAAAAATCAAAATGGCCAATTCTACCTTTCCTCCATCGCTGCACCTCTCAACAAACTGAATAAAAAGTAATTAAAGAATCAAACACGCTCGGAGAGGGGGGGTGCAGAATATGAAGATGCAAAGAAAAAAAATCTATGAGAAAGAAAAAGAAAAATAAGAAAAACTATATAAATGTGGTATCACTGTAATGCAACTGACCTGGAGAATAAAGGTAACACGTCAGATTTACTGCACAGACAACAGAGTAAAAATTAAACCCGTATTGGGGAACTATAGTATTTTTTTTTTTCTAATTCCATCATAATGAGGTTGTTATTATGGGGACTTCAACTACCCAGATATAGACTGGGAAACTGAAACCTGTATATCTCATAAAGGAAACAGGTTCTTGGAAATAAGGACCCGACTAGAGGGACGGCCATACTCGACCTAGTATTAACCAATAGACCTGACAGAAGAAGAGATGTGCAGGTTTGGGGAAACCTGGGAAATAGTGACCATAATATAATAATCTTCAAATTGTCATTCAAAAGAGCGTTTCTTCAGGGAGGAGCAAAAATACCAAACTTCAAAAAAGAAAAATTTTGCCAACTAAGAGAGGCCATAGGCCTAACTAACTGGGACA
Source organism: Rhinella marina (assembly GCA_900303285.1). Lineage (NCBI taxonomy): Eukaryota > Metazoa > Chordata > Amphibia > Anura > Bufonidae > Rhinella > Rhinella marina. Next base: position 42,242 of record ONZH01012853.1, read on the forward strand.
AAGTCCTCAAAAATAAAAATACAGCCACAAAATGGGATATTTTTAAAAGCATCCTAATATCTAATTGTGAGAGGTACATACCTTATGGGAATAAAAGGTTAAGGAACAAGAAAAAAACAATGTGGATAAATAGAACTGTAAAAAAAAGCAATAAATGACAAAAAGAAAGCATTTAAATCACTAAAAGAGGAGGGAAGCGAGGAAGCACTGAAAAAAATAGAATATGTAAAAGACAAATAAAAGCAGCCAAACTAGAGACCGAGAGATTAATTGCCAAAGAGAGTAAAACTAACCCTAAAATGTTCTTCAATTATATAAATGGTAAAAAGTATAAACCTGAAGGTGTCGGCCCCTTACAGAGTAATGAGGGGGGAGTTGCAGAGAGCCGTCAGAAAGGAGGGGAATAACACAGAGCAGTGATGAATTACAAATTATTAATTTATCGTTCAAGAGTCTGAGTGAAAGTAAAGTTGGTGTCTTGAAACGGGGTCTTTCTTTTGTCCCCACCACAAGACACAATACGTTCACGTGGGTTAAGGATTTACATTTGTTTTCCAGAAAGTTAAAGTGGCTTAAATTCTTAAAGTGTTGCGATAGACAAAAATGTGATCAAATAGGGATATCTATGAATGACATGGGTGATTTTAGGAATCTTGTGGGCCTACTCGATGAAGGTTCACGGAAGGAAGGTGAAGGACCCTTTACTGATTTGCATCCACGTAGTACACGAATGCCTCCCTCGGTTAATATGGACCATAGTGATATCTTTCTGGAGATGGTGATAGGAGAGATTGAAAGTATAGATAAGGGCAAGGATGGTTTCTGCAATTTATCAAAAGCTGAAATGCTAGCGTTAAATAGCCTTGAAAAAGATCTCTCAATCACCATAAAGCCATCAGACAAGGGGGGAAATTTGGTTATTATGAATCATACCGAGTACAGAGTGATGTGTGATCGGCTGTTGGAGGACCGGAGATGTTATAACATATTACCGAAGGACCCCACTGAGGCATTTTTAACCAACTTGATTCTCATTCTTGATCAGGGTTTAACTAATGGGGTTCTGGGTAAAGCCGAATATGACTTCATTAAACCCATACATCCCCAGATCGCAACATTTTATTGACTCCCGAAAATCCATAAGGGGCTTTCGCCCTTAAGGGGTCGACCGATAGTCTCGGGAGTGGGTTCGATTACGCAGAACGCAGGGATTTACATCGACAAAGTTCTTAGAGAATTTGTATTGACCCTCCTGTCATACACCAGAGACACGATGGATTTTTTTAGGAAAATTGAATATCTAGTTATTGATCCATCGTGTCTCTTGGTGAGTATTGACGTGGAGTCATTGTATAGCTCTATCCCTCACGAGCAAGGTCTAATGGCAGTATCTTCATTCCTCAGGTCACTGGGTATTCGTTACAATCACCATAAATAGTTTATATTACTGTTACTTGAATTTGTGCTCACACACATAAGTATTTCTTGTTTGATGGGAAGTTCTTCCACTAGCTCAGGGGGACCGCGATGGGGAGCTCTTGTGCCCCCACGTACGCTAATCTCCTCCTGGGCTGGTGGGAGGATAATATCATCTTCCCAGCAGACCAAGTGTGGTGGGGCGATAAAATACAGTTTTGGACACATTTTATAGATGACGTGTTCGTTATCTGGAATGGTACCCCTGAGGAACTGAAGAGGTTTATGATGGTGTTGAATACCAACGAGCTTGGGTTGTCATTTACCTACGAACACGATGAGTGCTCACTAACATTCTTGGATGTGAGGGTAAACAAACAGGACGATAGATTGATTACAACTAATTATAGGAAGAAAACGGCTACAAATAGCCTATTACATTGGGAAAGCTATCACCCTACTTCCCTGAAAAGGGGTATTTCACGTGGCCAGTATTTAAGGATTAAAAGAAATTGCTCTGAAAGAGAGGGTTTCTATAAGGAATAGATTCAGAGCAAGGGGATATCCTGACCATGTGCTGAAGGGAGCTTTCAAGGCAGCTGAGACCTGTGAAAGGGAGAAGCTGCTAGTTCCAAAGCTGGGAACTGCAGATAAGCAGGTGGTAAGGATTATTTCCACCTTTGACGTTAAAAACGAATGTATCAGACGGGTTCTTAAAAAATACTGGCCCATACTCCTAATGGACTCAGATCTGGCTGATGTACTGGCTTCATCCCCCAACATTACGTATAGAAGAGGTAAAAGCCTCAGAGATAGGTTGGTGCATAGTCACTATACACGTCCACAACCCGTGGGGAGCTGGCTGGACCGAAAACCATCGGGGGTCTTCCGGTGCGGGTCTTGCAGGGCGTGTAGATTTATGAAGGTGACGAAAGTGAATATCTGTACAGCTACCCAAGAGTCCTACAAAGTCTGGGACTTCATTAATTGCAGGAGCATGGGGGTGGTGTACCTATGCCAATGCTCCTGTCCTCTTGACTATGTGGGAAAAACCGTACGTGATCTACGTCGTAGAGTCCTGGAGCATGTGAATGATGTTAGAAAGAAGAAAGATACACCGGTGGCTACCCACGTTGTTGAATGTCATCAGGGTGATCCAAATTCACTCAGATTCTCAGCTCTTGAATTGGTACAACCCTCATTGAGAGGGGGTGATTGGGACCGACGGATACTCCAAAAGGAAACTGAGTGGATTTATCGCTTTCGGTCCCAGTCGCCCAGGGGTCTCAATGAGAGGTTGACATTTTCTTGTTTTATTTAAATTAATTCAGTATATTGTTCATCAGATAAACTCCTTTTTACATATATTGCTCTCAATTGTGCCTCTCTATCATGTTTTTTTAAAAAACTCTTGGATATGACACGTGAAGTGTCTATCGTATATTGTTAGACTGATTACTATCTATCAGTCTCCTAATTATATTTTTGTATCAGTCCTACATATGACACAGAAGGCACTGGTCAAGATGTTTGCTCTACACTTAGAAGCACTCTATCACTGAGGTCTTTTACTTCTGCCCCCGTTTTTGAATGGAAGACTAGTAGGTGCGTTCCACGCTGGAACGCAATGCGGAAGTCGATGTGTGTGTTCCTGCTGCGGTTCAGCCTGAATTGCAGAGTGGAACGCATGGAGGAGCGCACACAGCACTGGACCGGAGGTGGAGGGCCGCATGCTTCTGGCCCGGCGGTGGACACTTTGACTGTGCTGCAGCAGGCACCTGTAGGACCCAGTGAGTATTTCAATTGGGGCTTGCAGGATATATAAAAGTAAAAGTGATGACCTATCATTGAGGTGGACCTATCAGTGCAGCAGGCTTCGCCTATTTAAACAGAGCACTGAATTCAGACCAGTGCTAATCAAGCCATGAGAGGATCCACTTGTGCTAAAAGCTGGTAACCGTGAGTTTTGCATTGATCGGCATATCTAGCTGATCAGTTCTATCAAGTATTTTGTCGCAGGTTACAGGACTTATGGATGTTTATTTATCTTATGTCTGATACACCATATATCGTCCTATGTTTGTTTGTGTACAAATACTGTTTGTTTGTGTACAAAAACTCTTTCCCTAAGCACACTGTATATCATCAGGTGGTTCCACTATAGCTACACTATCTATGCCCCCTGATGAACCCTCCATTAAGAGAGGGGATAACGCGTCAGGACGCAGGATTATTGTATAGATTTAAAGGGCCATTACAGGACTAACAGGGACAGGTACGGGGACGGAGTGCCGCTACCACCTAGTTGCAACTCCGGGCTGAGACTAGCAGAGGGCCCGAGACTAGGGTCAGCCTAGGGGTCCTGCATGCGGCATCCTTCTCCGATATCCTTTACTGATTGCTCGCTTTGGTGTAATTGGCAGCTATTGGTTTTTGTATTGTTTGTTTATATATATTATTTAAAGAGGCTTTGTCACTAGGTTGTAACCTATGTATTTAAATACATAGGTTACAAGGTCTAGTGACAACTTTTAAAATCATACCTTTCATGCAGAGTTCTGCGCAGCGGTCGCGTAGAAATGTAAACTTTAAAAAGTATGCAAATGAGCCATCGGAGCACCGGGGGGCAGCCTCTTTCCTCTGGAGCACCGCTCCTTCACCGCCCCCCCCCGGGCCGGAGGCACGTCCCCTGTCTGTAATCACGCCCCTTTCTGTATATGATAGACAGCGCTAGACTGGTAAGTCTAGCGCTGAACTCTCGCGCATGCGCCCTAAAATTTTCCCGGCGCATGCGCAGTAGCGCTTACAGTGTCTACACTGCAAGCGCTGTCTTCTCTTCTGCGCACGCGCCGTCACTCCCAGGACTAGGAAGGAGCAGTGCTCCAGTGGAAAGAGGCCGCCCCCCGGTGCTCCGATGGCTCATTTGCATACTTTTTAAAGTTTACATTTCTACGCGACCGCTGCGCAGAGCTCTGCATGAAAGGTATGATTTTAAAAGTTGTCACTAGGCCTTGTAACCTATGTATTTAAATACATAGGTAACAACCTAGTGACAGAGCCTCTTTAAATATTTTATCGTGAATTATTAAAAATTACATTTTAGGTGTTGCCCACTGTGAGATTATATAAACCCAGCAGCGCCTATTGTAGGTGAACATTATTGTGTTATTTACCTAATTTTGAACTGTAAAGAAAGCAATAAATGACAAAAAGAAAGCATTTAAATCACTAAAAGAGGAGGGAAGCGAGGAAGCATTGAAAAACTATAAGGAAAAAAATAGAATATGTAAAAGACAAATAAAAGCAGCCAAACTAGAGACCGAGAGATTAATTGCCAAAGAGAGTAAACCTAACCCTAAAATGTTCTTCAATTATATAAATGGTAAAAAGTATAAACCTGAAGGTGTCTGCCCCTTGCAGAGTAATGAGTTGCAGAGAGCGATGAGGAGAAAGCAAAGCTACTAAATATTTTTTTCTCCACTTTATTCACTGAGGAAAATAAACTGTCAGATGAAATGCAGAATATAAAAGTAAATTCCCTATTAAAAGTGCCCTGTCTGACCCAGGAAGAAGTACAGCGGCGTCTTAAAGAGATTAAAATAGACAAATCGCCAGGATCGGATGGCATACACCCCCGTATCCTAAGAGAATTAAGTAATGTCATCGCCAGACACTTATTTCTGATATTTAAGGACTCTATGCTGACAGGGAGTGTTCCACAGGATTGGCGCATAGCAAATGTGGTGCCAATATTCAAAAAGGGTCCAAAAACAGAGCCTGGGAACTATAGGTCGGTAAGTTTAACATCTGTCGTGGGTAAACTGTTTGAAGGTTTTCTAAGAGATGCTATCTTGGAGTACCTCAATGAAAATAAGCAAATAACGCCTTATCAGCATGGCTTCATGAGGGATCGGTCATGTCAAACTAATTTAATCAGTTTCTATGAGGAGGTAAGTTCTAGACTTGACCGCGGGGAATCAATGGATGTCGTATATCTGGACTTCTCCAAAGCATTTAACACGGTACCACATAAAAGGTTAGTATATAAAATGAGAATGCTTGGCCTGGGAGAAAATGTCTGTATGTGGGTAAGTAACTGGCTCAGTGATAGAAAACAGAGGGTGGTTATTAATGGTACACACTCAGATTGGGTCACTGTCACTAGTGGGGTACCACAGGGGTCAGTATTGGGCCCTATTCTATTCAATATTTTTATTAATG
>ONZH01012854.1:0-89899 GCA_900303285.1 Rhinella marina
TTTAAAAATACGTCTTTTTCCTCTCTTTCTCTCCAAACTATTTTTCCGGATAGGTGCCGTATACAGTATTAAACTTAGAAGAATGCATACAACACATGCCCCACTTGACAAATTTCAGAGTTGACAACCGTACTGGTTGATGCTAAATTTTTAAGTTGGGGTCCTGCGTCGTCATTCGAACTCCATCTGGCTGTTGTCACCACCACACACGCTAGCCAAGGGGGCACTCCTCTGGCTCTTCCAGCTCAACCTCCTTCCCCCCAGCCTGCCCCCCACCTACAGGCCCTCTCTCCAAACAATTTACCCGGATAGGGGACGTATTATATATTATACTGATTTTATTTGGTTCTTCTTTTAATTGGCTCCTGACCTGTGATAGGCAGAGCATGGACACGTCCCCTTAGCTGCAGTAGAAAAGACACTCCCCTGGCCAGAGCAAGCTCTTTTTGCTTTTCCGTGTTCAAAAAATCCATGAAATATATGGTCCCAAGATAGGGGACGTATACGATTTTAAACTCAGAAGAATCGATACCACACATGCCCCACTAGTTCAAGCTCAATGTTGACAGCCGTACCAGTTGATGCCAAATTTTTAAGTGGGGGTTCCACCACTACCAGCCTAACCACCACCAGCATGCGCAGGTATACGAGTGCTAAACACTATGGAACCAAGGCCGTCCGTTCTCCTCATGCGGGTCCCACCACTGCTCCTTCCCCTGTGTCACTCGCTGCCTCTGCGAGTCAACCCCCAGCCCAGGATCCCGGCATGAGCACCTCCCGCCAGAAAACCACCCCTTTTCCTCCATGATCCTCCACACTGTCCACCAATGTGTCCCTGCGCAACGTTCAGCTGTCATTACAGCAGACGTTGGAGCGCAAGCAGAAAAAAGTTCAGCCCACCTACATGCACAAGCCCTCAACGTCCACGCTAAATTTTTTATGTGCTCTACCTGCTACCGTTGTGTAGCTTGGTCACTCTGACCGAGTCTGACCCTGGGGCGCTCATGTACTGCCCACTTGGAGGATTGCGGGGCCTACCTCGGTCACGGTTTCTCAGACTTACTATGCCTCTTCCTCCAACCCCTCCTCCTCCTGCTTCGAATTACCATCCGTGCTTCACCTCCTGCTACTTCAGTCTAACTCTGTCACTCTGTTGTCACCGCCATGCTGCGTCAGGCTAAATTTTTGGGTGGCTCACCTGCTACCTCATCTAACGTGGTCACTTGTTGGTGTCACCGTCATGCTGTGTCAGGCTTATGCCTGCATCATGTGGCTGGGGATAGGAGAGCAGTGCCAGCATGGGCATGGGTGATGGACCTTCGTTGCACCTAGTTGAATGCTTCCCTAACATGTGATGGGCATGTGCCTCGCATTTCTTGGTCTGGGTGAGCACAATTGCCATGAGGGTAACCACCAGGCTGTTGCAGGAAAATTTGGGGTAATGGTGGGATTAGGCAGCCTCAGAGGCATCCATGCATGCTGCCCCTGCTGTTTCCTGTCCATTTCCGTGGTGTTTCCATCATTTTCTGAGGTTTCCAGGTTTTCACCCAGCCTTCCCTAGGCAGAGCCTTGGTCCCCTGCAAAAAATGCTCGAGTCTCCCATTGACTTCAATGGGGTTCGTTACTCAAAACGAGCACCCGAGCATCGGGAAAAGTTTGTCTCAAATAACGAGCACCCGAGCATTTTAGTGCTCGCTCATTTCTACTCCTTAATCCCCAAAACAAGACCAACGAAACGCCAGAGTAGGGGGCAGATTGAAGATTTTTCTTCCAGCTTGGGAGCAAATATCCCTAAATCCCTGGGCCCAAGCAATCCAGTCGGCTACAAAATAGAATTTTCTTCAAAACCCCCGAACAAATTTCTCATTTCAGACCCAGGGTCTCTATTAAAGTGAGACAGAATTTAGAAAGGCATCAAGGACCTTCTGAGTATGAACGTGATAGTTGAGGTTCCAACCATACAGCGAGGAAAGGGTTATTATTCCACTCTCTTCCTAGTGAAGAAAAAAGAGGGATCATTTCGTACCATCATAAACCTAAAGTTTCTCAACAAATACATATCTTACAGGAGGTTCAAGATAGAATCCCTCAGATTGGTGATACCGCTGATAAAAAAGGATGCTCTAATGTGCACAATAGACTTAAAAGACGCGTACTATCACATTCCTATTCATCCTTGGTCTCAAAGATTCCTTTGCTTTGCCATTCAAGATCTATCGGGCTCCATTCATCACTTTCAGTTTACAGCCCTTCCCTTCGGGATTTCATCCGCTCCGAGGATGTTCACCAAACTGATTGTCAAAATGGTGGCGTTTCTGAGACAGAAGAGTCTGGTTCTGATACCATACCTGGACGATTTTCTCCTAGTGGGCGATTCAAAGATCCAACTTCAGGTAGACCTGGAAATTCTCTTGTCAACACTACAGTCCCTGGGATGGATAGTGAACCTAGACAAATCATCACTCTTTCCGTCCTCGAGAGTCCGGTTCCTCAGGGTGTTGCTAGACTCTCAGATACAGACCACGCTTCTCCCTCAGGACAAGATCCTCTCCATCGTGCAGAAGGTCAAAGCATTTCAGAAAAAGAAGAATTGCTCAATAAGGGAAGCCATGAGTCTTTTGGGTGTGTTCTCTTCCTGCATTCCCTCGGTGATGTGGAGTCAACTTCATTACCGTACCGTCCAGTCTTGGATACTCAGGGTGTGGAACAGGCGACAAACCTCGCTAGATCGGGTCGTTCTTATCCCGGGCACAGTCAAAGCTTCCCTATTTAGGTGGACAAATCCACAGAATCTTATGAGAGGAGTTGTCTGGAAGAAGATTCCACAAATTCAAATAATTACAGATGCAAGCCTAAGGGGCTGGGGAGCAAAAGTTGGCAACTGCTGTTACCAGGGGGTCTGGCCTCAGTCCATCGCAGTTCAGTCTTCCAATTTTAGAGAACTTCGTGCTGTTTGGGAGGTCCTGAAATCAGAAGAATGTCTCCTGGATCACCACCTCAAGATTCTGTCGGACAACACAACGACGGTGGCTTATCTATCTCGTCAGGGGAGCACAAGATCCCCAAGTCTTTTAGCCCTATCAAACAATCTTTTCCTGGGCAGAAAATCATGTGAGATCGATTTCAGTTCATCTGAAGGGAAGTTTAAACCTAGAGGCGGACTTCCTAAGCCGGGAGAACCTGGATCAAACAGAGTGGTCCCTGAACTCAGAGACGTTCAACCTGATAGCACAAATATGGGGGACACCGGAAATAGATCTCTTCGCCTCGAAAAGAAATACAAAGATAAAAAAAGTTTTGCTCCCTAAATCCTCGGGACAACCCTTGGGCAATAGATGCCTTCTCTCTCACCTGGAATTAGAGCTTGTGTTATGCCTTCTTTCTTCCTCTTATTCCAAGAGTAGTTCAGAAGATCCAACAGGACAACACTACCGTCATCTTGATAACACCCTTTTGGCCAAAGAGGAGTTGGTTCGCGTCCCTAAAAAGACTCTCAATCTCGGATCCTTGGACGCTACCAATCAGGAAGGATCTTCTTCATCAAGGTCCCATCTGCCATCCTCATCCAGAATTTCTAAATTTGACAGCCTGGATCCTGAAATCCACATATTGAGGAGTCATTTCAGAGTGATTTCTACCCTCAGATCCTGTAGGAAGAGGGTTACCTCCACAATTTATCTTAAGATCTGGAAAAAGTTCTGTTCCTGGGCAGGTGACCCATCCCCGAACTCTCATAGTCCTAAAATTCAGAGGATCCTGGATTTTGTACAGTGCGGTCTTGAGATGGGCCTCAGACTTTCCACATTAAGAGTCCAAGTATCAGCCCTCAGCTGCTTCTTTGACTCCGATCTTGCTAGTCATCGATGGATAAAGCGTTTTATGAGAACTGCGGTTAGGATTAGGCCCACTCTTAGGTCCCGTGTCCCATCCTGGGACCTCAACATAGTTCTTACCGGTCTTACCTTAGCCCCCTTTGAAAGTCTGGTGGACTGTTTCCTGAAGCTTCTCTCTTTCAAAACTGCATTTCTAATTGCTGTTACTTCTGCTAGGAGATTGGGAGAAATACAAGCTATCTCCATTAGGGAACCCTACCTTAGGATCCTAGATGACAGACTAGTTATCAAGTTAGATCCGGGTTGTCTACCAAAGGTTGTCTCCGATTTTTATAGGGATAAGGAGATTATCCTCCCTTCCTTTTGTAATTCCCCTTCGAATAGTAGGGAGGTGTCTTTTCATTCCTTTGATGTCAGGAGGTCTGTTCTCAAGTATTTGGAGTCCACCAGGGAGTTCAGGAAGTCAGATTGTCTTCTTCAGCTTTCAGGGAAAGGCAAAGGTCATAAGGTTTCTAGGTCCTCCATAGCTAGGTGGATTAGATGTACCATTTCTTGCTTGCTTGCAGAGTCCCCCTAACATCAGGGCCCATTCTACCAGGCCAATGTCCTCCTCCCAGACAGAAAGAGCAGGGGCTTCCTTGGAGGACATTTGCAAGGCCGCCACTTGATCTAGTATTCACACTTCATGAGCCAGATTGGATCGATTGGATCTTTCCAATTCTTCTGATCTGTCTTTTGGACGGAAAGTCCTTTAGGCAGTGGCCCCCTTAGGAGTTATTTGGTATGTCTCCTTGTCGTGCCGCTGTGGTGATGATATGGAAAGCCGGAATTAGACTTACCGGTAATTCATTTTCCATTATATCACCACGACGGCATGGTATTCCCCCCCCCCCTCTTTTTTTCCTTTTTCCCCTCTGGGGTCTATTTTTTGGGCCGGTATGAAGTTAATACTAGTGATGATCGAGCATCGTGCTCGTACGCTCGGGTGCTCTGGCCGAGCACTCAGGGGTGCTCGAGTGCTCGGCTGAGCACCTGAGCATAATTGAAGTCTATGGGAGTAAACACTGGTTTACATAAGTGTTCAAAATTTAAAAAAAAAAAACAAAAACAGACAGACACACAGAGACACTACTTACCTTCCCTGGCAGCTCCCTCCTCCCGTCCAGCTGAAAGACGGTGCACAGAGTGGTAAGTTGTACCACAGCGCCACCTGCTGGACATGAGCAATCACTACAAAGAAGAAGCCTGAGTAGGTAAGTAGAGATGAGCGAATGGAAGCTGACGAAGTGGAATTCGTTACGAATTTCATGGAAAATTCGATTTGCAACGAAAGCGAATTTCATGGCGATTTGTAGTAACAAATCTTTTATTTATTTTTATTTTTTTTTCCTAAAATGGCCACAAGCACATGGCATGACATGGGGGAAGGATTTCTGGGACAAAGAAGTAAACACCCACAATGCGATCACATGAAGACATGTAGCCAATTAGCAGCCAGCCAGGTCCTGTGATGTCACAGCCCTATAAATAGCTCTGCAGCGCAGGAATCCGCCAATTGCTATTGATTTTAGACCAGAGACAGACGTCAGGAGAGATAGGGCAAGTGAAAGAAAAATGTTCATAAAGAAAAGAAATGAGAAGATTAGGGATAGATAATCTGAATTGCAGGGATAGGAGAGGGACGATTTCTAGACAGAATCCATAGGGGATTATCAGGCAGTGAAATCGCTATTCTGGTACACTGAGCAGCAGTGAGTGGGCATAGGAGTTAGCCTGTTATACAGCACTGCACTCTGTTCTAAATGCTGTTTTGGGGTGCTTTATTCAAAGAAGCACCACTAGTGTCACTTTTTGCAGTGTAGTAATAGGGTCAGAGCCTTGTTTGGGGTACATTAAAAAATAAATAAAATAAATAAAAATAATAATATATATATATATATTTTAAAATATCTTTTGGGTTGTGTTTGGGGAAAACATATATAATCTGTGATTGGCAGCTTGTAAATTTGAAAGAAATAGCTGCAGCATTATTCGCCATACAAATAGACAAGCGCCATATAGTGCTAAATTCTTCAGTGTAGTTGAATTGCCAAAAAAACAGTGAATCCGTGTTTGTGGGGTTGTTCATTTTAAATAACTATTTGCGTCGTTATTTGCCATCCAAACAGAAAAGCGTGATATTGTGCTAACGTATTTAGTGAAGTTGACTTGCCAAAAAAACTGTGAATCCGTGTTTGTGGGGTTGTTCATTTTAAATGACTATTTGCGCCGTTATTCGCCATCCAAACAGAAAAGCGTGATATAGTGTTAACGTAGTCAGTGAAGTTGACTTGCCAAAAAAACTGTGAATCCGTGTTTGTGGGGTTGTTCATTTTAAATAACTATTTGCGGCATTATTCGCCATCCAAACAGAAAAGCGTGATATTGTGCTAACATAGTCAGTGAAGTTGACTTGCCAAAAAAAAAACAGTGAATCTGTGTTTGTGGGTTGGTTCATTTTAAATAATTATTTGCGGCGTTATTCGCCATCCAATCAGAAAAGCATGATATTGTAATAACATAGTCATTAAAGTTGACTTGCCAAAAAAACTGTGAATCTGTGTTTGTGGATTTGTTCATTTTAAATAACTATTTGCGGCGTTATTCGCCATCCAAAAAGAAAAGCGTGATATTGCGCTAACGTAGTCAGTGAAGTTGACTTGCCAAAAAAACAGTGAATCCGTGTTTGTGGGGTTGTTCGATTTAAATAACTATTTGCGGCGTTATTCGCCATCCAAACAGAAAAGCGTGATATTGTGCTAACGTAGTCAGTGAAGTTGACTTACCAAAAAAAACAGTGAATCCGTGTTTGTGGGGTTTGTTCATTTTAAATAACTATTTGCGGCGTTATTCGCCATCCAAACAGAAAAGCGTGATATTGTGCTAAAGTAGTCAGTGAAGTTGACTTACCAAAAAAAACTGTGAATCCGTGTTTGTGGGTTTGTTCATTTTAAATAACTATTTGCGGCGTTATTCGCCATCCAAACAGAAAAGCGTGATATTGTGCTAACGTAGTCAGTGAAGTTGACTTGCCAAAAAAACAGTGAATCCGTGTTTGTGGAGTTGTTCGTTTTAAATAACTATTTGCGGCGTTATTCGCCATCCAAACAGAAAAGCGTGATATTGTGCTAACGTAGTCAGTGAAGTTGACTTGCCCAAAAAAATGTGAATCTGTGTTTGTGGGGTTGTTCATTTTAAATAACTATTTGAGGCGTTATTCGCCATCCAAACAGAAAAGCGTGATATAGTCCTAACGTAGTCAGTGAAGTTGAATTGCCAAAAAAAACAGTGAATCTGTGTTTGTGGGTTGGTTCATTTTAAATAACTATTTGCGGCGTTATTCGCCATCCAATCAGAAAAGCATGATATTGTGCTAACGTAGTCAGTGAAGTTGAATTGCCCAAAAAAAGAGTTAAGATGTGGTTCTGGGCTCGTTCCTTTTACATCGATAGTCGCAGCGTCAGTCGCTGTAAAAAAAGAAAAAAAAAGCGAAAAAGGTTATATTTTGGGTTGTGTATTGGTAAAAAAAAAATCAAACTTCCTCGGCGAAGTTGAATTGCCCAAAAAAAGAGTTAAGATGTGGTTCTGGCCTCGTTCCTTTTAAATCGATAGTCGCAGCGTCAGTTGGCAGAGGGATGACTTCTGGCTCTCCACCCTCTTGGACCCTCGCTACCGGTCTAAAATGGTGGCCTTTTTTTCACCTGCTGAGAGGGAGGACAAACTGCAGTACTATAGAGACATCCTATGTAGTCAGTTGGCTGCTGCCTATCTGCGTCATCGCCCATCCTCTCGCAGGTCTGACTGGGGGGTCCCTCAGCACTCACGTATTACTGCCACGGCTGCTTTGGGGGGGGTTAGGAGCAGTACCAGCTCTGTCAGCAGCAACTTGAGTCTGGAGTCGCTGATGAGCAGCTTTCTTCACCCGCCAAGTGCGGAAAGTACTCACCAGCAGCAGCAGCAGGTAGACCAGGAGCAGACCCTGAACCAGCAGGTGGTGGCCTACTTGGACAGCACCCTGCCAACCCACATTGAAGATCCGCTGGACTACTGGGCAGCCAAACTGGATTTGTGGCCGCAACTGGCCGAGTTTGCACTGGAGAAGCTGTCCTGCCTGGCTAGTAGTGTGGCATCAGAGCGGGTGTTCAGTGCGGCGGGAGCCATAGTTGCAACAAGGAGAACTCGTCTGTCCTTCCAAAATGTGGAAAGTCTCACCTTTGTCAAGATGAATCAGGCATGGATCAGCCAGGATTTCCACCCACCAACGCCTGATGCATCAGATTACATCAGTCATGATGCATCACCCAAACCTTGACAAAGGACACTGTATTCTTCAGGCTACCTGCCTCAGCCATTCTTATAATGCTGCCACCCGCCTGATGCCACACATCTATCAGCTGCTCCTTCTACAACCCAACATCTTTACCAGTGACTGGTATTGCCACCCACCTCTCCACTCTGTCACTGACCCAATATGTAGCCTTCTGATGCTGCTGCCACCTCAACAATCAGGTCTCCTCATGCTGCTACTGCTGTCACCTCCAGGCTATGTCGCCATGCTACTCTGTGGCCTGATGATGCTGCTGCCGTCTCCACACGCTGTGTCCTACCTGCCGCTACCTCCAAATTATGTAATTGTGCCACTCTGTGGCCTAATCATGCTGCTGCCGCCACCTCTGCACACTGTGTCCTAGCAGCCGCTACCTCCAAATTATGTAATTGTGCCACTCTGTGGCCTACTCATGCTGCGGCCGCCGCCTCCACACGCTGTGTCCTAGCTGCCGCTACCTCTTAATTATGTAATTGTGCCACTCTATGGCCTACTCATGCTGCTGCCGCCTCTGCACGCTGTCCTAGCTGCCACTACCTCCAAATTATGTAATTGTGCCACTCTGTGGCCTACTCATGCTGCTGCCACCTCCGCATATTGTGTCCTAGCTGCCGCTACCTCCAAATTATGTAATTGTGCCACTCTACAGTTTGCTGCCGCCGCCTCCACACGCTGTGTCCTAGCTGCCGCTACATCCAAATTATGTAATTGTGCCACTCTACGTTATGTTGCATTTACATTTTTATGACTGCTGCTGCCTCTCCCAGGGTATGTCACTGTGCCATTCTGTCTCATTAAAATTAGTACGACTCCTCTCCCACTGTTTGGCCTTAAAATGTATTCGACTGCTGCCTCTTGCAGCTGCTGTTATGGTGCCACTTTTTGGCCTTGAAATTTGTTCAACTGCTGCCTCCTGTAGCTGCTGTTGCGGTGCCACTCGTTGGCCTAGTAAATTTATTCGACTGCTGCTGCCTCTTGCAGCTTCTGTGATGGTGCCACTCTGTGGCCTTGAAATTTGTTCGACTGCTGCCTCTTGCAGCTGCTGTTACGGTGCCACTCTGTGGCCTTGAAATTTGTTCGACTGCTGCTGCCTCTTGCAGCTGCTGTTACGGTGCCACTCTGTGACCTTGAAATTTGTTCGACTGCTGCTGCCTCTTGCAGCTGCTGTTACGGTGCCACTCTGTGGCCTGAGCATGGAGGAGGTGAGAGGCAGGGGCTCCCACAGGTGGTAGCTCAGCTCCCTGCAGACCACCAGCTCGATCTCAAGATGGAACTCCGAGCTTTCTTGGAGTACTGTGTCAATACTGACATTTTGCCACAGTTGATGCAAATCTGGAGCCTTCACTGCACCTCCTCTGTCTTACGTTCCCGTCCGCTGGCATAACCAGCCCCAATACTGATAAGAACATATGCTACAGTTGATCTTAACCAAAAGGCCGAGAATTTTTTATTACGGTCTGCTCTTCAGGGTATGTCATCATGCCACTCTCTGGTCTGATGCTGTTGTCGCCGCCTAGCTGCTGCTACGTAAAAATTAGGTAATTGTGCCACTCTGTGGCCTCCAAACTATACTACTACTTCCACTGCTGCTGCCACTTCCAGGGTCTGTCATTCTGCCACTCTGTGGCCTACTCATGCTGCTGCCACCTGGCCACAGTGTCGTCGTGCCACTCTATAGTCTGCTGATGCTGTTGCCACTGCCATCTCCACACAGTCTGGGGGGGCTCTGCTTGTATAAGCGTGTAATAGAACAGGTTCTGTCGAAATGTATGTGGAATCAGTGAATTGGTGTAAAAGGCGTGCGCTTTTGGCATCTAGTAGGATCTTGGGCCTCTGCACGATTCTTTATAGCTGGCGCTAACATTGACCTGTAAGGCTGAGTTCAGACTTGAGTTGTTTGGTGAGTTTTGGCCCCTTAACTGCCCAAATACATAAAAGTGTGCAGTGATTCTAAGAGCGAAGCCTGTTATGTGCGTGTCACTCTGGCTCACAGTATTCTTTCACTACCACAGTAGACTCCCTATTAGTGTTGAGCGAGCATGCTTGGCCGAACTCGCTGTTTGGCCGAGCATGCCTATGCTCGGCTCCGCTCGGTGTTTGGCCGAATACCGAGTGTACTTGAACGCAATGCTGGCATTCACTGTAATGTTGATTTGTACGCTAATGCTACGCATTGTATGCTAATGCTAAGCATTGTATGCTAATGCATACAAATTTGTATGCTAATGCGTACGCATTGTGCGCTAATGCGTACAAAATCAGTTAATTAGCATACTTTTACGAGCGAAAGGAGTAAAAAAGGAGAAGTCGCGATTCTTACCTTTTTCTATTAACCAGACACCCTCCCCTTTTCCGAGCGGGGGGTGCCTGGTTTAGTCCCATTGACTAACATTATGCTCGAGTGCTCGCACCCAAACATACGAGCACAGAGGTGCTCGCCCAACACTACTCCCTATGCATTTTACTGCAAGGCACAGTGTTCTACACCACTATCCAGGCTCTCTGCAGCCTGGAAGTAGACGTTTTTTAACGCGATTCGCCACTAATTTATTCAGATTGAAGTAAATCTTTTCGGAAAATTCGGTGAACCAGCCGAATCGAATTTTTGAAAAATTCGCTCATCTTTAGAGGAAAGTGGTCTGTATTTATTTGTTTGTTTTCTATTTTTCAGGATTGTGAATACAGAGGACTACTTCGGATTTGTGGATTACGTCAGACCAGCTTTTTTATTTTTTAAATAAAATGGTCAAACAGGGCTCTGGGGGAGTATTTATTTCAATAAAATATTTTATAAGTGTGTGTTTTTTTTTACAACATTGCAGTTTTAGTAATCACGGCTATCTACAGACGGCCCTGATTACTATTTCTGGGCTTAGGGCTTGCCTGTATTGCCAGCAGTAACCCCAACATCTATTACCCTGGCACCCACTGCTACCAGGGGTGTCGGGAAGAGCCGGGTACCCGCAGGATCGGACCTTCTAAACTGAGGGTCCGGTTCTGGGGCGGCTGCAGGCTGGTACCATTAGGCTGGGAAGGACCAATAACCGTGTCCCTTCCCACCCTGATAGTGCCAGGCTGCCCCTGCTGGTTGTATCTGGCTGGAGAAGGAAAAAAGGGGGGACCCCACGCCATTTTTTCCTTCTGCATTGCGGCCTCTGCTGGCGAATGAAAAAAATTACACTTTGAATTCTTCAATGGAAAAAAAAAAAAGTGATAGGTGACGGATCCGTTATGAACTCCATTGAAAGTCAATGGAGGAAGGATCCGTTTACTATTGTGTCAAACCAAACGAATCCGTCCCCATTGACTTGCATTGGGGTCATGACAGATCCGTCTAGGAGACTCGAGCATTGCGCTCGAGTACACTCGGTGTTCGGCCTAACACCGAGCAAACCCGAGCGTAGGCATGCTCGCTGTTTGGCCGAGCATGCTTGCTCAACACTAGTTAATACCTGGCAAAAATAAATTACCGGTAAGTCTAATTCCGGCTTTCCGTACCATTCAATTGTGGATCCTCAGGGTGTGGAACGGACAGCAAAACTCCTTAGACCAAATTGTACTCTTCCTGGGCACAGTCAAAGCATCCCTGTCTTAGTGGACAGACTCACAAAACCTTACGAGAGGAGTAGTCTGGAAGAAGATTTCCCAGATCCAGATAATTAGATACAAGCCTGAGGGGCTGTGGAGCAAAGGTTGGCGATTGCTGTTACCAGCCGGTCTGGCATCAGTTCAGTCTTCCAATTTCAGAGAGCTTTGTGCCGTTTGGGAAGTCCTGAAGGCAGCGAAAGAGTGTCTCCTGGATCACAACCTCAAGATTCTGTCGGACAACACAACGACGGTGGCTTATCTATCTTGTCAGGGGGGCACAAGATCCCCAAGCCTTCTAGTCCTGTCGAACAGAATCTTTCTCGGGGCAGAGAAGCACGTTCTATCTCAGATCTATCTCAGTGATTCATCTGAAGGGAAGCTTAAACCTAGAAGCGGACTTCCTAAGCCGGGAGAGTCTGGAAGAGACAGACTGGTCTCTGAACTCAGAAACGTTCGACTTGATAATACAAAAATGGGGAACACCAGAGATAGACCTTTTCTCCTCGAAAATAAATGCAAAGATAAGTTTAGCTCTCTAGATTCTCGGGGCAATCTTTGGGCAATAGATGCCTTCTCTCTAACCTGGAATTGGAGCCTGTGTTACGCCTTCCCTCCTCTTCCTCTTATTCCAAGGGTGATTCCTAATTCCAAGGGTGATCTTTCTAATTCTTCTGATCTGTCTTTCGGATGGAAAGTCCTTCAAGCAGTGGCCCTCCTTTAGGAGTTATTTGGTATGTCTCCTTGTCCTTGGAATTAGACTTACCGGAAATTTTCCATGATTTCACCACGACGGCATGGTATCCCTTCCCCCTCCTTTTTTACTTTTCCCCTCCGGGGGTCTATTTTCGGAAGGTATGAAGTTAATACCTTCCAATATATATATATATATATATATATATAGTACAGACCAAAAGTTTGGACACACCTTCTCATTCAAAGTGTTTTCTGTATTTTCATGACTATGAAAATTGTAGATTCACACTGAAGGCATCAAAACTATGAATTAACACATGTGGAATTATATACTTAACAAAAAAGTGTGAAACAACTGAAAATATGTCTTATATTGTAGGTTCTTCAAAGTAGCCACCTTTTGTTTTGATTACTGCTCTGCACACTCTTGGCATTCTCTTGATGAGCTTCAAGAGGTAGTCACCTGAAATGGTATTCCAACAGTCTTGAAGGAGTTCCCAGAGATGCTTAGCACTTGTTGGCCCTTTTGCCTTCACTCTGCGGTCCAGCTCATCCCAAAACATCTCGATTGGGTTCAGGTCTGGTGACTGTGGAGGCCAGGTCACCTGGTGTAGCACCCCATCACTCTCCTTCTTGGAGGTGTGTTTGGGGTCATTGTCCTGTTGATAAATAAATGATGGTCCAACTAAACGCAAACCGGATGGAATAGCATGCCGCTGCAAGATGCTGTGGTAGCCATGCTGGTTCAGTATGCCTTCAATTTTGAATAAATCCCCAACAGTGTCACCAGCAAAGCACCATCACACCTCCTCCATGCTTCACGGTGGGAACCAGGGATGTAGAGTCCATCCGTTCACCTTTTCTGCGTCGCACAAAGACGCGGTGGTTGGAACCAAAGATCTCAAATTTGGACTCATCAGACCAAAGCACAGATTTCCACTGGTCTAATGTCCATTCCTTGTGTTCTTTAGCCCAAACAAGTCTCTTCTGCTTGTTGCCTTACCTTAGCAGTGGTGTCCTAGCAGCTATTTTACCATGAAGGCCTGCTGCACACAGTCTCCTCTTAACAGTTGTTGTAGAGATGTGTCTGAAAATACAGAAAACTCTTTGAATGAGAAGGTGTGTCCAATCTTTTGGTCTATACTATATATATATATATATATATATATATATACAAACACATATACTCTGTTATATATATATTTTTTTCCCTCCACAAAGTATGGGGGGGAATGGCAGGTGTTTGTGTTCTGTTTGGCAGCGTTGAGAGGGTGGAGGGAGAAGTGGGTGGGGGTTAACCCTTGAAGTATCAGACCACTGCCACAGCAGAGCAGCGGCCTGATGGTTAGTCCCTTCCATAAAAAGGTTCCTGGACCACAGCATGGAAGGGGTTATTTCTGCTGTTTCAAGCAGAGTGTCACTGACACTCTGCAGCCTCAGCCATCCTGTTGAGAGGGGGGGGGGAGAGAGACACTGCGCATTCCCGTGTGGAGCCGGGAGGAGTTGCTGAAAATCCTCCAGATGACGGATTATCTGTAAATCCATTGATAGCAGCCTGCTGTGCATAGGAAGCACAGCAGGATGTAGAACAAAAACAATAAAAAAAAAATACAACCAATTGGAGAAATGATTTTCTCCACATAAAAAAACTGTTTTTTGGAATCCAATATTAAGCCTAGAAACTGTTGAATCAGCTGGGGATCTGATTTTTGACTTCTCGCTGTTTAGAATTTATCAAAATTTTTTCAAGACTAGAGCCACTTCCTGTACCACTATGCTGCAGGTATCCTCGGTTTCTGCCACTATCAAATATGAGCCCCCATCTCGGAAACCACCTTGGTAAATACTCTGAGAGCCATTGATAACCTGAAAGGAATTGCCTGAAACTGCAGATGTCTGGTAACCCCTTCTATCTTCATTGCTACTCGAAGAAACTCTTGATGATCTTGATGTATAGGGAGATGGAAATAGGCATCTTTTAACCTTTTCCCGCCCAGCACCGTATATGTATTAATCGCTGCGTGTGATACGGAGCTGCGTGGGGAAGGTCGATTTCATGTGGAGGTGACAGGTTCTGAACTAGTCATCACCTGTCTCCCCAGAAGTCAGGCAGGGGACTCCAGTGTTTGGGATCCCCTGCTAGCACTGCGATTGGCTGGAACAACGCTCCAGCCAATGACAGTGCTACAGCTGCACAGGATCTCCCTGCATGCAGCCATTCTAGCTCGTGACTGCATGCAGAGAGGTTCTGTGCTTTTCTGTGCAGCGGCTGGCTTGCTGGGACTTGTGGTGCACCACCACTCCGCTTTTCCTGGTTTCCCTGCTGAAAGAAAAGAACATCTGGAATTGCTGCACCAATTTTTATTTTTTTTTCATATGCAGCAGTTCCAGATCCCTAAACCACCCTCCGTCCCTGTCCCTTCCCATAAGAGCTGCAGTTAGCAGTGGTACGGTAGGTAGAGATAATATATATATAGTGTAGTGTTACTGAAAATACTTTTTTTGTTCTAATTTGTTCTCCTTTTTTTTTTCTAAAATGTCCCATTCATCCCAACGAGTGTACTCAGCAGAAGAGGCATACGGGTATCTTGACTCTGATACTGAGTCTGCCAGTGAGGGAGAGAGGATGCCACCTTCCTCTACTCCTCTATCCCCTCATCATCTGCTGATGAAGGACCATCTTGAAGATGCCACAGAAAAACAGTGGAGACAGCCCCCCACAGTGAGCCCATATGGACCCCACCCCCTGATGGTTATCAGCCCCAAATTCCAGAGTTTGTGGGAAACTCTGGAATCCAAATTGACTGCACGGGCTTCACAGAATCTTTGCCCAAACAAATTTATATGCCCAGCAGTTTATTACCCAAAACCCCACATCGTCATACGCAAGACCCCTTGGTTGGACCCCAGTTACAGCAGCAGAAATGAAAATGTTTTGGGGGCTTGTGCTTTATATGGGGCTTGTTAAAAAAAAAAAAATAGACAGTATTGGAGTGTGGATGTCTTTACTAATGCCATGGCCCGGAATAGGTTTAATTCTATTCTGAAATTTTTGCATTATAATGATAATGCACAGTGTCCTCGCCAAAATGACCCAACATTTGATCGGCTTTTTAAAATTAGTCCCATCCTTGACCACTTCAGCACCAAGTTTGCTGAAGTGTGCACCCCAGAACAAAATATCTGTATAGATGAGTCCCTGGTACATTTCAAGGGGAGGGTAAAATTCCGCCAGTACCTTCCCAGTAAGCGAGCAAGGTATGGCATAAAAATGTATAAGCTCTGTGAGAGTAGCTCCGGGTACACCTATAGGTTACAGGTTTATGAAGGGAAAGATTCCCGGATTGAACCCCCAGAATGCCCCCCTGTCCTAATAGTTAGTGGGAAACTAGTGTAGGACTTACTGCACCCACTGCTGGATAAGGGTTAGCACCTCTATGTGGATAACTATTATACCAGCATACCCCTTTTCATGTCCCTAACTGCCAGATGTACTGTGGCTTGTAACACAATATGCAAAAATCAGAGAGGCCTTCCTAGATCCCTTGTAGGGCAACCACTGAGAAAGGGTGAAAGCAGCTGAGAGCATGCTGGTGGTTAAGTACAAGGACAAGAGGGACGTCCTTGTACTGAGTAGCATTCACCCGAACACCAGCTCCCCTGCCGCTGTATGTGAACAAAATGTGGGGTGCATTTTCTCCTTTAACCCCTTGTGAATGTGAAAAATTGGGATCTGCTAGTAATTTTTCATTTTCACAAATGTGTGCTTTGAAATGCTTAACAAGAGTTTCTGCCTTCTGTGAGACACCTGTTAGGTCAAAAGTGCCCTTACCACCACTTAAAATGTTCGTATGGGGTCACTTCTTGGGGTTTTTAATTTCTGGGGACCTCAGGAATTATTTAAATGCAACATGGCAATTAGAAAGCCATGTCTGTTAATTCTGGCCTGCAAAATCCATATTTTGCACTTTACCTCTAGAGCCTTGCTGTACACCCATACAGCAGGCTACAAGCACATGTGGGGTATTGCCGTGTTCAGGGGGAAATGGGTAACAAAATGTGTGGGGCATTTTGTCCTGTTACCCCATGTGAAAGTGAAAAATGTGGGTGTAAAGCAACTTTTTCTGGAAAAAATTGTAAATTTATAATTTTCACAGCCACGTGTTTCCTAATTCTGTGAAACGCCTGATGGGTCAAAGTGCTCACTACACACCTTGAAATACTCCTTGAGAGGTTTAGTTTCCGGAATGGGGTCACTTTTTTGGGTTTTCCACTCTCTGGGTACATCTGGGTGTGTTCAACTGCAAGATGGCAGAGGTTATTTGGTGCTCCTTTCCTTCTGATCCCTGTGGTATGCCCATATAGCAGTATACAAGTACATCTGAGGTATTGCCGTAATCAGGAGAAAGTGGGCGACACATTATGGGGTGTATTTTCTCCAGTTCCCCCTTGTGAAAGTGTAAAATTGGAGCGTAAGGTCATTTTGTTCTAAAAAAAAATGTGATTTTTCATTTTCACAGCCAATTACATGAAATACCTTTTGGGGTCAAAGTGCTCACTACATGCCTTGATAAATTCCTTGAGGGGTGTAGTTTCCAGAATGGGGACTCTGAAAACCAAATAATTAAAGAATGGGCAGTACACGAGCAACAGAAAATCTGAATGAAGAGGTGGAAACTTCCCAGGCACCCTTCAAAAAACCATCAGCTTTTTTGTCTAAAGGATCTTTTAACGATCCCATATCTTCAAAAGGTAGAGATGTTTTCTGGGCTACCTTAGAGATGACCACATCTATTTTAGGGGCTTTATTCCTGGAGGCAGAAACGTCCTCCGAAAAGGGATATTATCTTTATATTTTTTAAAATATAAACCCTTTTATTAGGCCTTTTCCATTCTCCCTTAATTAATGCTGCCACATTTTATGAATCGGGAAGGACCTATGGTGTCTGGTTTCAAGCCCTCCAAATATTACATCCTGTACTGATTTTGAGTCTTTAATAGTGATGATCGAGCACCCGGGTGCTCGGGTACTCTGGCCGAACACTAGGTGGTGCTCGAGTGCTCGCCGAGCACCCGAGTATAATGGAAGTCAATGGGAAAAGACCAGGCACCCCCTGCTCTGCAGAGGGGAGGGTGTCTGGTCCATAGGGAAATGTCAGAAAATGGCGGAAACACCACAGAAATGGTTAGGGAAGAGCATGTAGGGATGAGCCTATGCACTAAGGGAAAGGGCTGCCAAAAATTACAAGGATCAGGCATTCCAATACACCCTTTATTACACATAAACGAGGGCATCATACACACCCTTGAAAAATTATCACTGATGGCCTGCTGCTGACGCTCAAAAACAATAGGGGTGACATTCTGCTGCTGCGCAGACCGTCCAAAAAATTTAAGGGACACATGCTACTGCCACCGCACCGCTAAGAGTCGCTGACGACTGTTTCTTTTCTCGCTATCCGCCGCGGGAGGCCGGTGCCCCCCCCAGAGGCGTGTGCCGCGTCAGCCGTTCTACTCTCACTCTCCGCCAATTCCAGGTCCAATTGCGTTTATCTAAGTTGCTGCACTTAAAAAGCTCGAAGTTTGATCTTGGGATCGAGTTGGCGGTCTGCAGGGAGGTGAGCTAACACCTGTTGGAGCCCCTGCCTCTTGCCGCCTCCCTGATACTCTTCGCTGAGTGTCCCAGGGGCCGGAATCATTTACTTAAAAAATTTGAGTGTTCAAACCAGCCGGGTCGACTGAATACTTAAAAATATTAAAATTTCAACCGTGTTAAAAATGGGAATACCCAAACTGACTCTCAGGCAGTGACATGATGCACTGAAGGCTCCAGCTTTGCCTGGACTGTGACTAAATGGAGGTATTGATGCAGTAATCCAAGAAAGCTCGGAGTTCGATCTGGAAATCAAGCTGGCGGTCTGCAGGGAGGTGAGCGTACACCTGTCGGAGCCCCTGCCTCTCGTCGCCTCCTCAATGCTCTTCGCTGAGTGTCCCAGGGGCCGGAATCGTTTACTTAAAAAATTTGAGTGTTCAAACCAGCCGGGTCGACTGAATACTTGAAAATATTAAAATTTCAACCGTGTTAAAAATGGGAATACCCAAACTGACTCTCAGGCAGTGACATGATGCACTGAAGGCTCCAGCTTTGCCTGGACTGTGACTAAATGGAGGTATTGATGCAGTAATCCAAGAAAGCTCGGAGTTCGATCTGGAGATCAAGCTGGCGGTCTGCAGGGAGGTGAGCGTACACCTGTCGGAGCCCCTGCCTCTCGCCGCCTCCTCGATGCTCTTCGCTGAGTGTCCCAGGGGCCGGAATTGTTTACTTAAAAAATTTGAGTGTTCAAACCAGCCGGGTCGACTGAATACTTGAAAATATTAAAATTTCAACCGTGTTAAAAATGGGAATACCCAAACTGACTCTCAGGCAGTGACATGATGCACTGAAGGCTCCAGCTTTGCCTGGACTGTGACTAAATGGAGGTATTGATGCAGTAATCCAAGAAAGCTCGGAGTTCGATCTGGAGATCAAGCTGGCGGTCTGCAGGGAGGTGAGCGTACACCTGTCGGAGCCCCTGCCTCTCGCCGCCTCCTCGATGCTCTTCGCTGAGTGTCCCAGGGGCCGGAATTGTTTACTTAAAAAATTTGAGTGTTCAAACCAGCCGGGTCGACTGAATACTTGAAAATATTAAAATTTCAACCGTGTTAAAAATGGGAATACCCAAACTGACTCTCAGGCAGTGACATGATGCACTGAAGGCTCCAGCTTTGCCTTGACTGGACATGCCGCTTAGCTGAACGTCTGAAACATTAGAAGTGACATGTCACAGAGCAGAGCGTGTAAAACATTATGGTTGAGTGCCCGCTGGTGAGCTGACAGGCCAAAAAATTATGTTGCAGGCCCAGCTGGGGAGCTGAACGGCAAAAAAATTTGGGTGCAGGCCCAGCTGGTGAGCTGAGCGTGTAAAACATTATGGTTGAGTGCCTGCTGGTGAGCTGACAGGCCAGAAAATTATGTTGCAGGCCCAGCTGGTGAGCTGAGCGGCTAAAAAAATTCGGGTGCAGGCCCAGCTGGTGGACCTTGAGGGCAGCCTAATAAGCAGTTTCATATGATGGAGGAAGGGGTACATGATAATACAGTGTATTCAATACACCCTAAAAGCCAGATTTAAGGTTCCTTCATGGTAAGCCGCTTTCCTCTGGTGGAGTACAGAAGTTAGGGGCAATCCAGGCCTTGTTCATTTTGATAAGCGTCAACCTGTTAGCAATGTCAGTTGACAGGCGGATGCGCTTATCAGTAATTATGCCCCTAGCAGCACTAAATTCCCGCTCAGACAAAACGCCGGCAGCAGGGAAGGCCAGCACCTCCAAGGCGTAGAGCGCTAGTTCATGCCACGTGTCCAGCTTAGACACCCAATAATTATATGGCACAGAGGGATTGCTGAGGACGTTGACACGGTCAGCTACATACTCCTTTACCATCTTCCAAAACTTTTCCCTCCTTGTCACACTAGGCCGCTCATCAGGGTGAGGCTGCTGTCGGGGTGTCATAAAACTGTCCCAGGCCTTGGAGAGTGTCGCCTTGCCTTTGTTGGAACTGCTGCATGTTCCCCTCGTCTCCCCTCCTCGGATGGCCAAGGAATTACGTACTCTGCCGCCAGAGTTGTCAGATGGAGATTTGTGGAGCAATTTTTCGACAATGGCCTTCTGGTATTGCATCATTTTACTTGTCCTCTCCACCACAGGAATGAGAGATGGGAAGTTTTCTTTGTAGCGGGGGTCGAGAAGGGTGAACAACTAGTAATCCGTGTTGCCTAATATGCGTATAACGTGAGGGTCACGGGAAAGGCAGCCTAGCATGAAGTCAGCCATGTGTGCCAGAGTCCCAACAGACAAGGCTTCGCTCTCACCACCAAGAGCATGACTCTCAATATCCTCCTCGTCCTCTTCAGCCCATCCACGCCGAAGAGATGGTGTAAACGTGGTATGCCTACCCTGTGTATCGGTGGCAACCGTCTCCTCCTCCAATTGGCACTGAGAAGACGAAATGAGGGTGGACTGGCTATCACCCTGTGTAGGGTATTCCCCCATTTCCACATGAAGAGCATCAGCCTTTATTGTGAGCAGCAAGCTTTTTAGTAGACACAGAAGTGGGATGGTTACACTGATAATGGCATTATCGCCGCTCACCATCTGTGTAGATTCATCAAAGTTGCGTAACACCTCACAGAGGTCAGACATCAATGCCCACTCATCTCTTGTGAAAAGTGGAAGCTGACTAGAAAGGTGCCGACCGTGTTGCAGCTGGTATTCTACTACTGCTCACAAATCCTGCTCAACCTTTGTAAGGTGGAATTCCATCACGTGCTCAGGTCGCACAGCAGTCGGTGAGCCGGCAACCGCAAGCGCTGCTGCAGGGTTGCCAGGCCGGCTGAAGCTGTCGGTGACTTGCGGAAATGGGCACCTTCACCAGTAGCTGAAACAAATTGGAGTAGGTTTTCAGAAACCGCTGAACCACTAAATTGAAGACATGGGCCAGGCATGGTCTGTGTGGGAGGTTGGCCAGCTCCAAAGCCACTACCAAGTTGTGGGCGTTATCGGATACAACCATGCCTGGCTGTAGGTTGACTGGCGAGAGTCACAGCTCAGCCTGGTCCCTTATGCCATGCCACAGCTCTGCGGTGGTGTGCGGTTTGTCACCCAGGAAAATAAGCTTCAGCACGGCCTGTTGCCGCTTACCGACTGCTGTGCTACACTGCTTCCAGCTACTGACAGAAGTCTGAGTGGTGCTGCAAGATGGCAATTCTGCATGGAAAGAAGTGGAGAAGGAGGCAGAAGAAGAGAAGGAGGGGTTGCAGCTGCTACTATAGGTGGCAGCGTAAATCCGGATGGAAGTAGGGCCCGCAATCCTCGGCGTGGGTAGAACCTGGACTCACTCCCAGCCTCCACAACGTTCACCCAGTGTGCCGTCAGGGAAATGTAGCGTCCCTGGCCACAAGCACTTGTCCATGTGTCAGTTGTTAAGTGGACCTTTGCCAGTTACTGCGTTGGTCAGGGCCCAGGTTATGTTTCTGGACACATGCTGGTGTAAGGCAGGGACGGCACACCGGCAAAAATAGTGGCGTCTGGGGACTGCGTAACGAGGGACAGCCGCCGCCATCAGGCTGCGAAAGGCCTCGGTGTCCACCAGCCTAAACGGCAACATTTCCTGTTGAGCTATGGCCTGTGGGTGGGTGTCAGGGTATTTGCGCTTGCGTTCAAATGCCTGCGGTAAGGACATTTGAATGCTGCGCTGGGACATTGAAGTGGACGTGCTGGCTGATGTTTCCTGCGAAGGTCCAGGTGCAGGGCGGGAGGCATCTGGGCCTGCGTCTTGGACGGCACATAACAGAGGGGAAGAGGAGGCAGTGGTGTGACCTGTAGACACAGATCGTGGACCCAGGCGTTCAGCCCACCTTTTAGGGTGCTTTGCTGACATGTGTCAGATCATGCTTGTGGTGGTCAGGTTGCTGGTGTTTACACCTCTGCTCATCTTGGTACAGCACAGGTTACAAATTACTATCCGTTTATCGTCAGCACTTTCCTCAAAAAAACGCCAGATTGCGGAACACTTAACCCTTGGCAAGGGAGCTGGCCGCAAGGGGCTGCTCCGGGGAACAGTTGCGGGCCTGGTTGGCCTGCCTTCTCCCTTTTTCCACCCCACTGCCTCTTCCAGCCTGTTGCACTGCTGCGGATCCCTCCCCCTCTGTACTGCTGTCCTCGCTCGGCTTGCCACCTTCCCAGGTTGGGTTAGCTATTTAGTCGTCCACCACCTCCTCTTCCACATCCTCACTAAGCTTCTCCTCCAGACATGGTGAACTAACAAGAACCTGACTTAACTGCGTCTCATCCTCATCCACAACCTTTTGAGACTCTAATTGCCCTTGACTTATTGGCAACTGTGTCTCATCATCATCATCCACCTCGGGAGAAAATACTTGTCGTTCCCCACCATCATCTTCTTCAGACTGTGTTTGCTCAATAGGTTGGGAATCAGGGCACAATATCTCCTCATGTCCCACTTCAAGCGGCCTTGGCGAGAGGCCAAAGCCAAGGGACGGTGATGAAAAAAGCTCCTCGGAATATCCGAATGTGGGATCACTTCTTTGCCCAGACTCTGCATGGTGGGAGGAAGGAGGATCAGGGTGAGGATGTGGTTGCCCAGACTCTTGGCTACTGAGACTGGACTTTCTGGAAGAGAGGGTGGTGCTTAACCGACTGGAAGCACTATCACCTGCTATCCAACTGACTACCTGCTCGCAGTAGTGTGGATGAGAGAGTGGTGTCTTGCGTGGCCCTGCAAACTGTGACATGAAGCTAGGAGCTTTGGATGACTTTGTTTCTTGGGCTCTGCTAGCAGGCACATTTTCACCGCGCCCAGAGCCATGGCCTCTGCGTTCACCATCAGCAGCACGCCCACTTCCCCGTCCCTTAGTGCTCGACTTGCACATATTGTATAGTATATATGCAACTTGGTCACAACTACAGTACTGCAGATATTTATTAGCAAAAGAAGAACTGTGGCCTAAATTAACGGTATTAAATACGGATGTCAGCTACAGAGACTTTTGAACGGTTTGTAATACGCTGTGCACCTAGTGTTACTGGCAGAGCACACAAGAGGGTTTTTTGCCACCGAAAAAAAATAAAAAAAGACGTATTTCACAATGGACTTTGGTCTTTTTGGTACAGCAACAATCTTTCTACCTAGCCAAATACTATCCCTATTGTTTCATTCCCTCCTTGGGAAAATTGAACCGCAGCAGCAAATGAGGAACTGCGGCCTAAATGAACGGTATTAAATACGGATGTCAGCTACAGAGACTTTCGAATGATTGTAATACGCTGTGCACCTAGCGTTTCTGGCAGAGCACACCTGGAGTTTTTTTGCCACCCAAAAAAATAAAAAAAAGACTAGAGATGAGCGAACGTGCTCGTAACGAGCACTGTAGAGCTCGGCTGCCCTGCGCTCGCATGGGCGCAGGCATCCAGATCCGTCCTCCTCCCCCGACGGATCCGGATGTTTGCGCCCATGCGAGCGCAGGGGAGCCGAGCGCTACAGTGCTAGTTACGAGCACGTTCGCTCATCTCTAAAAAAGACGTATTTCACAATGGAATTTGGTGTTTTTGGAACAGCGACAATCTTTCTACCTACCCAAATACTATCCCTATTGTTTAATTCCCTCCGTGGGAAAATTGAACCGCAGCAGCAAATGAGGAACTGTGGCCTAAATTTACGGTATTAAATGTGACAACGGATGTCAGCTACAGAGACTTTTGAACGGTTGTAATACGCTGTGCACTTAGCGCTACTGGGAGAGCACACCTGGGTGTTTTTTGCCACCCAAAAAAATAAAAAAAGACGTATTTCACAATGGTCTTTGGTCTTTTTGGAACAGCAACAATATTTTTACCTACCCAAATACGCAAGACGCAAAAGAATTACTGCGGGCTTAACAGCAGAAATTATAGCAAAGTATGTCAGGTATATAGTATACAGAGAGTGTCCTACAGCATGCAGCAGCAGCACATGTGTCATTAATGGCAGACTACCTAGTGCTATTTTCACCACCTTTAAAGTACTCAAATATCAGTAAATAAAGCTTTGTGACAGATATAATGGCCCTTATAAGGGCTTTTGTGTCTTTTTGGAGCGATTTCTATCCCTGCCTAGAGTGCTTCTCTCCCTACAGTGTACGTCCCTCCTTGCTGCAGCAGCACTTGTGGCGTTAATGGCAGGCCACCTACTGCTATTTTCACCACCTTTAAAGTACTCAAATATCAGTAAATAAAGGTTTGTGCCAGATATAATAGCCCTTAAAAGGGCTTTTGGGTCTTTTCTGCTTGTTTTCTATCCCTGCCTAGCGTGCTTCTCTCCCTACACTCTCTGTCCCTCCTTGCTGCAGCTCTCCCTGTCTAACACTGGCCGGGTCACATGTCACCGGGTGCCATATAGCACCCGATTACGCGTTCCCGGCCAACCAATCAGTGTAATGCTAACATGGCTATTGGCATTACACAGAATTGGCTAATTTGCGCGCGGAGAGGTGACTTGAGCATGGCGCTCAAGCACACGCAGTATTCGGCCGAATACCGCGTGGTCCAGAGCACCGCCATGTTCGGCCGAATAGTGTATTCGGCCGAACATGTTCGCTCAACACTAGTCTTTAATCCTCATTGTAGTTTTTACCGCCTTTAATAAATGATCCACATCTTCTACAGGAAAAAAAGGGATCTCTTTTTCTTCATCCTCAGAAGAATAAGATGAGGCTTCAGAACAAAGAATTTCCAAGGATTAAAAATCTTCCTGCCCTTCTGAGTCTGAATTAATTATATTATCTAACACGTAGCTCCTTCTTGTTCCTTGTTCTTTAGTTACATTAAAGGGTTTCTGTCACCACAATTTTCGCTATTAACTCCTTAATGACCAATGAAGTACTGTGTACGTCATGCTGTGGTGTTAGTTACCGCATCATGACGTGCACAGTACATCATGAGATCCAAGTGTCACCAAAAGTACACTTATGGTGACACTGGCATGTAAACGGGTGTCACGGACAGCACTGAACTGATCATAGCGGTGCCAGCCTTTGGATCGCTGCGATTGGTCAGTCAGATTTGACTGACCAATTGCAGTGTTCAGCAGTGCAGCTCCAATCTCCTCAGTGAGTGTTGAGGAGATCTGGGCTGCCCTGCTGAGGTTATAATTAGAGATGAGAGAATATATTCGCCGCTTCGTAGATTCGATACGAATCTTGGAAATTTTTTACACTGAAGCGAATCCGAATATTTTCAGATTCGCTTCAGAAGATTCGTCAAAAAATCTTTGTACGCTAACGCTAAGTACGCATTATATCATTTGCACGCTAATGCTACGCATCTGACAATTTGTGCGCTAATGCCTACATATTCAGTTAAGTAGCATACTTTTACTGTATATTCGTTCTTTGTGCGAGCCTAGACAATTATATACAAAAGCTTTGTACGCACTTTGTACGCTCAGGCATAAGTATTCAAGGGAATGTTCGCAGAACACGACAGAATAACAAATGATTTGTTCGCAGCTTCGAGTGAATAGCTTTGTACTCGTACAAATGTTTTTAAAAATTCGACGAACATTTGATGAAGCGAATTTTGGATGATTTGCTCATCTCTAGTTATAATGCTGCTCTCTCCATTCCTCCGATTCAGGATGACTGAGCGGGACCCCCCACTCCTCCTCACCCCCACAATGTTTTAGGGTGGCCCCCGCCCCCAAGATATTTCAGGATGGCCAAGCATTAGTAGATGGTCAGCTGTATATTACAGCTGACCATCTACTGTAACGACCAACATTGGCGCTGGCACCGATGTCGGCTGTTTGACCCCTTCCATGTTGGGGTCTGTCGAGACCACTGTATGGAAGGGGTTAACAGGGAGGAAGCTCCCTCCCTTCCCCATCGAGCGGTGAGGTGCTGTGGCAGTGTCCCGATGCTGTGGTCAGAGCTGCGGGAGGGAACACCCTCCCATTGGGCCGATGCTCTGCTGTGGCAGCATCCCGACTGTTGCCATGGCAACCGGACGCCTTCACAGGCTTCCGGCTTCCCGTTGTATATCTAAGCCTGTTGGGGTCCTGCTATACCTAAGCCTGTTGGCGTATATCTAAGCCTGTTAGAGTCCTGCTATACAGTGTACTGCAGTGTATTATAGAGGCATCAGACCCACTGGATCTTCAAGAACCAAGTGGGTCTGAGTAAAAAAAGAAGTGTAAAAAAAGTTTTAAAAAACTTAAAAAAAAAAATCTAACATTTTCCCATATATGCACATTTATAATTTGGTAAAAATTAAGAAAATAAAATACCCTAAACATGTTTGGTTTCACTACGTCTATAACAACCATCTCTAAAAAAACATATCACATGATCTAACCCCTGCAGTAAAAATGAATAAATATAAACTGTGCCAAAATTACCAATTTTTGGGTCACCAAGCAATAAATGACAAAAAGAAAGCATTTAAATCACTAAAACAGGAGGAGAGCGAGGAAGCATTGAAAAACTATAAGGAAAAAAATAGAATATGTAAAAGACAAATAAAAGCAGCCGAACTAGAGACGGAGAGATTAATTGCCAAAGAGAGTAAAACTAACCCTAAAATGTTCTTCAATTATATAAATACTAAAAAGTATAAACCTGAAGGTGTCGACCCCTTACAGATTAATGAGGGGGGAGTTGCAGAGAGCGATGAGGAGAAAGCGAAGCTACTAAATAACTTTTTCTCCACTGTATTCACTGAGGAAAATAAACTGTCAGATGAAATGCAGAGTATAAAAGTAAATTCCCCTTTAAAAGTGTGCTCTCTGACCCAGGAAGAGGTACAGCAACGTCTTAAAAATATTAAAATAGACAAATCACCAGGACCGGATGGCATACACCCCCGTATCCTAAGAGAATTAAGTAATGTAATCGACAGACCCTTATTTCTGATATTTAAGGACTCTATACTGACGGGGAGTGTTCCACAGGATTGGCGCATAGCAAATGTGGTGCCAATATTCAAAAAGGGTCCAAAAACAGAGCCCGGAAACTATAGGCCGGTAAGATTAACTTCTGTTGTAGGTAAACTGTTTGAAGGTTTTCTGAGAGATGCTATCTTGGAGTACCTCAATGAAAATAAGCAAATAACTCCGTATTCGCATGGCTTCATGAGGGATCGATCATGTCAAACCAATTTAATCAGTTTCTAGGAGGTAAGTTCTAGACTTGACCGCGGCGACTCAATGGATATCGTATATTTGGACTTCTCCAAAGCGTTTGACACCGTACTACATAAAAGGTTAGTATATAGTATAGAAAATGTCTGTATGTGGGTAAGTAACTGGCTCAGTGATAGAAAACAGAGGGTGGTTATTAAGGTAGATACTCAGATTGGGTCACTGTCACTAGTGGGGTACCACAGGGGTCTGTATTGGGTCCTATTCTCTTCAATATATTTATTAATGATATTGTAGAAGGTTTGCATAGTAAAATATCAATTTTTGCAGATGACACTAAACTGTGTAAAGTAATTAATACAGAGGAGGACAGTGCACTGCTACAGCAGGATCTGGATAGACTGGAGGCTTGGTCAGAAAAGTGGCAGATGAGGTTTAACACTGACAAATGTAAGGTTATGCATATGGGAAGGAATAATGCAAGTCACCAGTAAATACTAAATGGTAAAGCATTGGGTAACTCTGACATGGAAAAGGACCTAGGAATTTTAGTGAACAGCAAACTAAGCTGTAGAAGCCAGTGCCAGACAGCTGCTGCCAAGGCCAATAAGATAATGGGTTGCATCAAAAGGGGCATAGATGCCCGTGATGAGAACATAGTCCTGCCACTTTACAAATCACTAGTCAGAACACATATGGAGTACTGTGTACAGTTCTGGGCTCCTGTGAACAAGGCAGACATAGCAGAGCTGGAGAGGCTTCAGAGGAGGGCAACTAAAGTAATAACTGGAATGGGTGGACTACAGTACCCAGAAAGATTATCAAAATTAGGGTTATTCACTAGCCTCTTCTCCCCCACTACTCCTATAGGCTAATTAGCATATAATAAAAGTCGTAATTGCACAAAAACGAGGGCACACTGAAAAAAAAAGAATAGCTGAGTTAAATTCATGTGACATTTGCACTTGTATAATGTCAACCTGTTTATTAGCGAAAATTGCGGTGACAGAAACCCTTTAACTTTTCTCAGGGCCTATGACAAATCCACTTCAGATTTAACCAAATACTGAAGACAGTTATAAAAAGATGGAGATTCCTCCACCACCGTTTTATCAATGCAGACCTGACATACTTTTTTCTCATTCAGAAGACAGGGAACATCTGCAAATAGCACATTCCTTATTTCTTCTTTTGTTGGTGCTTATTTATGTTTTCCCTGAAAAATACATATACATAAATACCATCAGTACCAATTATATACATATGGCCAGAGGCCTCTCAACCCCTCTTGTAAGTACCAGGTCCAGAGTGGACACCGGATCATCAGCCATGTCCTTTCTTTCCTCCTCCATAGTAGCATAGTAATAGAGTTCTAGCACTTTTTATCCAGAACACTCAGGTTCTACCAGGAGACGCTACATGCGGTCTATTCCCATGAAAAAAACGCCAGCAGCTTACTTACGGGTATCGCATATGCACCTCCCCTGACATCACACGCTGTGTCATGACGCACGCGTGTGTTCCAAGCCTCAGCCTGAATTTCTCCTCTCCCATAGCGCTAATCAAGGCCGGAAGCAGGTGCTCCTCCCCCCGGGCATGACAATCATTCCTCTCTGCTGCAAAGAGATACTTCTAGTACCACTCCATCAGCATTGAAGCATCATGCCTCCAAACACTGTTAAGCCTCTCTGGCTGTCGCGTCTCTGCCAGACCCACTGCGCACTACTCCTGCCACATGTCATCAGACTGGGGGACCGCAGGTAACAAAGAGGTGAGATGACGTCTCCTCCTTTTTGTACTTCAGGTTTCCTGTCTTTGGGGGCGGATCTTCTCTCTCTCATGGTGCTGTCTTGGGTGAGAGGAAAAGCAGCAGTATAACTACAATTCGTTTTCCCAATTAGTGCAGCAAGGTGTAATAGAATTGCTCCTATTATCAAGTATCAAGGCTGTACACTCCCCTGTTGCACCCTGTTCTCCTTTTATAGTCTGGATTATGCCTCCCTATCCTTTCCCTACATCTTGAATAATCTTTACCTGAACTTTTAAATCAATTTTTCAGCACAATAAAGTCTTTCCTAGCACTGTCCCTAGCGCCTGCTGACATCTCTCCCTGCACTAAGTACACTGGAAAATGGCTGAATCTAAGATGTCTGAGGCTATTTATAGGGCTGTCACATCACAGTGGCTGGCTGGCTGCTGATTGGCTGCATGCACTGCATTGTGGGTGATCGCTAATTCCCAGAGATATTTACTCAATGTCCTAACATGTGCAGCAGCCATTTTAGGAAAAAATTGATTCGTTACCACCATGCTTGAGGAAATACGGCATTGGTGCAAATAGAATATTTTCTGAAATTTGGATCAAATTCCACTTCATTAATTTCAATTGGCTTATCTTTATCCTTGACCATAGTTACAGCTCCACACATCAGCGCTGCCGTGAACTTTAGCCGACACCGACAGGCTCAAGGACTGGCCTACCTTCTGTTCAACATACGTGTGCAGGGATGGTACCCTGGCCATGCTTCATCTTCTGTCCACAGATCTTGCTGATGAAAAATTCCCACGCTGCAGAGTATGGCATCCCCCTCCAAATCCGTGCTGACTGCCTGCTACAGCTGCCTCCGTGAACCCCTACACCAATATTTCTTTCCAGACAGGTAGACTCCTGCATAGCGGGAGATCTACCCAGGGCACATTTGGCTCTTGACTTCCCACTGCTGCCACCCTGCTGACTCACAACTACGCTATCACCCTGCTTGCTCAACAGCTACCTTACTAGACTTTGACATGGCCATTCTAAGACCTGGATACGTTTATTTTTGAACCATTCCATTGTAGATTTTGCTTTATGTTTGGGATCATTATCTTGTTGGAAGATAAATCTCCGCCCTTGTCCTGGTCTTGCAAACTCCAACAGGTTTTCATCCAGAATGGTCCTGTATTTGGCTCCATCCATCTTCCCATCAATTTTAACCATCTTCCCTGTCCCTGCTGATGAAAAGCAGGCCCAAACCATGATGCTGCCACCACCATATCTGACAAGAGCACCTTCTTCCACATGTTTGCTGTGTCTCCCAGGTGGCTTGTGGCAAACTGTAAACAAGACTTTTTATGGATATCTTTGAGAAATGCCTTTCTTCTTGCCACTCTTCCATAAAGGCCAGATTTGTGAAGTGTTCGACTGATTGTTGTCCTATGGACAGACTCTCCCACCTCAGCTGTAGATCTCTGCAGTTCATCCACAGTGGTCATGGGCCTCTTGGCTGCATCTCTGATCAGTCTTCTCCTTGTTTGAGATGAAAGTTTAGAGGGATGGCCGGGTCTTGGTAGATTTGCAGTGGTCTGATACTCCTTCCATTTCAATATGATCGCTTGCACAGTGCTCCTTGGGATGTTTAAAGCTTGGGAAATGTTTTGGTATCCAAATCCGTCTTTAAACTTCTCCACAACAGTATCACGGACCTGCCTGGTGTGTTCCTTGGTCTTCATGATGCTCTCTGTGCTTTAAACAGAACCCTGAGACTATCACAGAGCAGGTGCATTTATCCGGAGACTTGATTACACACAGGTGGATTCTATTTATCTTCATCAGTCATTTAGGACAACACTGGATCATTCAGAGATCCTCAATGAACTTCTGGAGTGAGTTTTCTGAACTGAAAGTAAATGGGCCGAATAATTTTGCACGCCCAACTTTTCAGTTTTATTATTACAAAAAAAGTTTAAATGATCCAATAAATTTCGTTCCACTTCACAATTGTGACCCTCTTGTTGTTGATTCTTCACCAAAAATTTAAAATGATATATCTTTTTGTTTGAAGCCTGAAATGTGGCAAAAGGTTGAAAAGTTCTAGGGGGCCAAATACTTTCGCAAGGCACTGTATATGAAATAAACACACTGCAAAACTGTTTCTATCAGAGGACACTTTCAGTACAGAAGCAAGGGTGAATGAAAATAGTTATATATCAACAAAATACACCCCAAGATTGGTTGCATTAGATAGCACTTTCAGGACAGAAACAAGGGTGAATAGAAATATATATGAAATAAACACACCCCAAAACTGTTTGTATCAGGCTGCAAATTCACCCCAAAAGCAAGAATGAATAGACATTTTTTTTATATTTAAAATAAATACACCTAAAAACTGGTGGTATCAAACCGCATTTTCAGTACAGAAGCAAAGATGAATGCAAGTAGTTAGATATCAACTAAATACACCCCAAAACTGGTTCTGTTAGACCACACTTTCAACCCAATAACAGATGCTAGGATTACTGCAATTACTGTTTTATCCCCCTTAAGGACCCACGCCGTACATGTATGGCGCTGGTTGCCATGACTTAAGGAATAGAGCAGTATAGTCACTGACAGCCGGACCCCTGCTGCATATGCCGGGGTCACTGAAAACACAGATGCCGACGTATTAACATCTTGTATGCCGGAGTCAAAGCTGACCGCAGCGTGCACGGAATTTGCGTACCCTCCCCTTCCCCATCGGGTCCCCGTGCTGCAGTGACTGGGACCTGATGGCACAGAAGGCAGCCCGATGCTTTCCATAGGCATTGGGGCTGCCTTCTATGGAAGCCTGTGAGATCCTGCCCCTGAGGCTGGGTCTCACAGGCAGGCTGTCAGCATGGAAATTGCCAGCCAATGTATTACAATACACAGACCCCCCAGAAGTTGTCCCAGAGTGGGACAAAAATAAAAAGTTTTAAAAAGTTAAAAAAAAGTGTTTTCCATAATAAAAAAAATAAATAAAGCTTCACATAAAAAAACACCCCTTTCCCAAAATAAAACATAAAATTGTAAAAAAAAAATACAAAAAAATTTTAAAACAGACATATTTGGTATTGCCTTAACGACCGGCTCTATAAAATATGACATGACCTAACTCCTTAGATGAATACTGTAAAAAAAATAAATAAATAAAAACATTTTTTTGTCACCTTGCATAACTAAAAAAGCAACACCAAGTGATCAAAAAGGTGTATGCCCCCCAAAATAGTACCAATCTAACCATCGCCTCATCCTGCAAAAAATGAGCCCCTACCTAAGATAATCACCCAAAAAATAAAAAAAAACTATGGCTCTCAGACTATGGAGACACTAAAACATGATTTTTTTTTTTTTGGTTCAAAAATGATATTATTGTGAAAAACAAAATAAAAAAAGTATACATGTTAGTTATTGCCACGTCCTTAACGACCTGCTGTATAAAAATATCACATAACCTAACCCTCAGGTGAACACAGTAAAAAAGTAAAATAAAAACGGTGTCAAAAAAAGCCTTTTTGTCACCTTACATCACAAAAAGTGTAATACCAAGTGATCAAAAAGTCACATGCACGCCAAAATAGCACCAATCAATCATCTCATCCTGCAGAAAATGAGCCCCTACCTAAGACAATCACCCAAAAAATAAAAAAAACTATGGAGACACTAAAATACACTAAAAGTATACATATTAGACATTGCCACGTCCTGCTCTATAAAAATAGCACATGATCTAACCTGTCAGATGAACATTGTAAATAACAAAAACAGCACTTTAATAGGAGGGTACCCTGCCTCTCAGGGACAGGAAACAATGTTTAAAAGCCTCCTCCCCTTTACTTTATCCAGTTGTTTCCTGTCCCTTGAGGACGAAGTGGAGAAGGCAGGGTTCCCTCCTGCTAAAGTGCCGCCCAGCCTTTGGTTGGTGTTCCCCGATCTGTATCGGGAGGGCTGGTGCAAAGCGGCGGTCTACGAGGCACGTGTGTGGGGCCCTTACGCCTGCTTTGGTGTAACTCCTGCGTCTGCAGGCTACCCCGAGCCTCCCTGTACCTCTGGTGTCAGTGTGGGGGGAAGATTCCGTTGGCCGGCAGCGCATTCTCCTGGAGGGCGGGAGTATCGTGCGGGTCACATGGGACGCGATTGGAACCCATAACGTCATTTGGCGTGCGCCTGCATCCCCACGTGACCCAGAAGTTCGGGTTTAAAGTGCTGGCAAGATGGCAGTATTGGTGTCCTCACCGCATCCCTCTGGTCTGCTGCACACAGGAGCGATGTCTCTTCCAGCGGAGAAGGCTGCCGACCCCCCCAAAGCCCTCAGCCCGGTAAGCCTCCTCCTGGATGTTTTATGTGTTTTACACACTTTGTATTTGGGTGTTTTTTTTCCGCTAGTTTCCACCTTCTTTAAGGTGAAGGTCCCCCCTTTTTTTCTGATGTGGCAGTATCATTCCCTTCTAAGGGTTGATATTTTGAAATTTTCAGGGCAGAAATGCTGCAAACAGCGGGGAACCATCCCTTAAGAAGAAATGTGCGATATGCAAAAAGCAACTAGCCGCCCAATCTAAAAAGCCAATTTGTCAGAGATGTACTGACAAGGTTCTGTCGGAGGAGTCTCCATCACTAGTTGAAAGCCTGAGATCCATGATTAAAGAAGAAGTGAACTCAGCTATTGATGCTAAAATGGCTACGACTCCTCATGCCCCCTCTACTTCTAAACCTCCGTGTGAGCCTCAGTTTAATGTGGATCTGGATTTTGATGAGGGAGAGGATTCCTCTGAGTCAGACTCGGCTTCTTTTCGGACGACGAATCCGGGAAACAATTATGCTCTATTGAAGAGACTGATTCTTTACTTAAGTGAACCGCATTCCATAAAGGACCAAATGTTCGGGGGTTGGGAGATAAAAAGAGACGTGTTTTTCCAGTTCATAACAGTATTCAAAAATTAATTGCTGATGAATGGAAGGATCCTGAAAAAAGATCTGGTGTCTCAAAAATTTTCATAAGAAAATACCCTTTCAGTGAGTTGATTCTGCTCCCTGGGATAAGCCACCTAAAGTGGATGCTCCTATAGGACAGTATATCTAAAAAAATCTTCTCTGCCCTTTGAGGACGTGGGTTTCCTCAGGGATGCCATGGATAAAAAGTGTGAGTCTGTCCTAAAAAGATCTTGGGAGACCTGCACTTCTATTTTAAGACCCAGCATTGCAGCTACATATACTGCTAGGACTCTCTCGCTATGGTTGTCCCAGCTTGAGGAACATCTTGGGCACGGCAAGGGAAGATATTCTTTCTTCCATGCCGGTTTTGAAACAAGCTTCCTACTTTTTAGCTGATGCCTCAGCAGATATCGTTAAATTCTCTGCTAGAGCAGCCACCCTATCAAATACGGCCAGGAGATCTATTTGGTTAAGGTCTTGGTCTGGCGATTCCACATCTGAAAATAGACAATGTGGTATCCCTTGTGAAGGAGATAGATTATTTGGGTCAGCTCTGGATGACATACTAGAAAAGGAAAAAAGGTTTCCCCACCGAGTCAAAATTTTTTCACCAGCATAGGTCCTTTAGCAACCAAAAGAGAGGAAAACCAGGCCAAAAAAAAAAGGAGCCCTCCAGAACCTGGCAGTCCTCTTTAACCCTGATAAATCCTCAAAACCAGCTGGGCAATGACGCCAGGGAACCGGTGGGGGGAAGACTAAAAATGTTTCTTTCCGGTTGGGAAAAAATCTTTATGTCCCCCTGGATTCTAGAAGTGATTTGCCTGGGCTACAGGCTTGAATTCTCTCTTCCCCCTCCAGAAAGATTCCTAATAAACAAGCAGTTAAAACATCAGGACCAACAGCTATTGGAATCCCAGATTTTATTACTACTAGACAAAGAGGCAGTTATTCCAGTTTTGGAAAATCAGAAGGGGAAAGGCTTTTACTCTCCAATTTTCCTGGTGAAGAAACCGAACGGCTTCTTCAGAGCTATAATCAACCTAAAGGACCTCAATAGGTTCATTTCATATAAGAGGTTCAAGATGGAGACCATCAAATCGACCATCAATCTGTTACCTCGGGACTCTCTAATGATTACTCTCGATTTGGCAAACGCATATTACCACATTCCTATTTGTGCAGCTCACCAGAAATTCCTGAGGTTTGCCATCTTCCTAAAAAATCATCATGTTCATCTACAGTTTCAAGTCCTTCCGTTCAGCCTCTTTTCTGCTCCCAGAATATTCACAAAGCTGATATCAGAAGTATCGAGTTTCCTCCATCAGAAACAAATCCTATTCATCCCATACCTAGACGATTTTCTAATTGCAGCTGACTCATTTCATCTTCTACAGAAGAATCTAGAGGAAGTGAAGTTTACTCTTCAGTCGCTGGGTTGGAAACTGAACTTGAGAAGTCTGAGACACCTGAGAAATCGGATCTTGTCCCCAGCAGACAAAAAATCTTTTTGGGAATCCTACTGGATTCTCATATTATGGCATACTTTCTACCTCAGCCAAAAAAGCAGGACATCATTACAAGAATCTCTTCCTTCAAGTTACTCCGCAAAGCATCTTTCAGGGAGATCATGGTAGTTCTGGGCTTAATGACATTGGCGATTCCGGCAGTCAAGCGGGCTCAGTTCCATGGAAGAACACTTCAGAGATTTCTGCTGGATTCCTGGAATCGATGCCAGTCGTCCTTGAACCAAAAAATTCTAATACCTACTTGGGTAAAAAAAAATATCTCTGGTGGTGG
This sequence comes from Rhinella marina, assembly GCA_900303285.1. Classification (NCBI taxonomy): domain Eukaryota; kingdom Metazoa; phylum Chordata; class Amphibia; order Anura; family Bufonidae; genus Rhinella; species Rhinella marina. The sequence goes on from ONZH01012854.1 coordinate 35,721, forward strand.
CTAAACCAAAAAAATCTGGATCAGGGAGTGCAGTGGCGACCCACCAATCAAGTAGTGATTACAACAGATGCCAGCGGATCAGGCTGAGGAGCCCACTGCCAGAGTTAACTAATAAAGGGAACTTGGAACATGGAATAACTGCCGTTATCATCAAATGCAAAATAACTCTTTGCAGTCTACCTGGCCCTAAAGGGCTTCCTTCAGATCATCGCCTTCCAGGATGTCAAGATCTTGTCAGACAACAGGTCCACAGTCCCTTATGTGAACAAGCAGGGCAGAACAAAAAGCCAGATTCTGAGCCAGATAACCTAAAAAAAATTTCCTGTGCCCAGGTCCACATAAAGTCTATCTTGGCAATTCATCTTAAAAGCCAATAAAACATCCTGGCAGATTATTTGAGCAGGGAGAAGCTAAAGTCAGGAGAGTAGAGTCTGAACAGGTCCATATTCCTCAAAATCTGCGAAAAATAGGGGACCCCAGTCCTGGATCTTTTTTCCTTCAGAATAAACAGACAAGTGGATCTCTTCTACTCCCTTTCGTTCAAAGACATGCCAGTGAGAGTGGATGCATTCTCGGGCCCCTGGCCTCCAGGGTTACTGTACCCTTTCCCTCCATTTCCGCTTATTCCGAAAATCCTGACAAAGGTGTCGGAAGAAGAATGTCAACTAATTCTAGTAGTCCCGTTCTGGACAAAAAGAACGTGGTTTCCGTTACTACTCAGTCTGTCAAAAGGAGACTTCTGGTTTCTACCACAGAACCTGGACCTTCTCATTCAAGGTCTGGCCCGGCACCCAGAAGTTCACCAGCTGAAACTGACAGCCTGGAAGCTGAACGGCTGATACCTCTGAAAACTCTGCTAAGTAGCAGGAAGCCCATTACATCAAAAATTTACCTCAAAACGTGGAATGCGTTTCTGAAATTTGTGGTATCCTCTGGGAATTCTCTATACCTTCCTGATACTAAGGTAATCCTTGATTTCCTACAGTGTGGCCTTGACAAAGGACTAAGAGTTAGTACCCATAAGGTCCAGGTGGCATCCCTTTGTACCTTCCTAGACATTAAACTCGCTGAAGTAGGTTTAATAAGAAGATTCTTTAAGGGAGCTTATAGGTTGCATCCATCAGTTAGATCCACGGTTCCCCCTGGGACCTTAATCTAGTACTCTCTGTTCTTATGGATCCCCCTTTTGAACCCATCAAAGAGATCTCCCTCAAGTTATTGACTCTTAACTGCCTTCTTGATAACCATAACCTTAGCTTCGTTTCTTCCCAAGGTAGTGTCCCGTTTTCATTGCCAACAGGAGATCTCACTGCCTACATTTTGTCCACAGGCCAAGTCTGCTAAGGAAGAACTCTTTCATCACTTTTACTAGGCATTGCTCCCACTAGCCAGATTCCTACTCCACACGGATGAGGGGCAAATACCCCGAAACAGCTGTCTGTGGATGGATACCATGCTTTGACATAGGTGGTTTCCTTTTGGAGACTGCCCTTCCCTTGGTTGTTCCTTCCCAGTGAAAGGCCTGGCTAGTTTTGACCGTCGTTGAGACACGTGATGGTGTCTCTGTGGTTTTCTTTTTGATTTGCATATTGCTTCTCCTAGGGAGCCTTGTTTTAGATTCACCAACGTTGAGACTCGTGATGGTGTCTCTGTGGTGATGATGGTTGATCTCCCTGAGGTCAATCATCTTTTCTTAAATAATCTTCTACTAGGCATTGCTCCCACTAGCCAGATTCCTACTCCACACTGATGAGGAGCAAATACCCCGAAACAGCTGTCTGTGGATGGATACCATGCTTTGGCATAGGTGGTTTCCTTTTGGAGACTGCCCTTCCCGGTGAAAGGCCTGGCTAGTTTTGACCGTCGTTGAGACACGTGATGGTGTCTCTGTGGTTTTCTTTTTGATTTGCATATTGCTTCTCCTAGGGAGCCTTGTTTTAGATTCACCAACGTTGAGACTCATGATGGTGTCTCTGTGGTGATGATGGTTGATCTCCTTGAGGTCAATCATCTTTTCTTAAATAATCTTCTACTAGGCATTGCTCCCACTAGCCAGATTCCTACTCCACACTGATGAGGGGCAAATACCCCGAAACAGCTGTCTGTGGATGGATACCATGCTTTGGCATAGGTGGTTTCCTTTTGGAGACTGCCCTTCCCTTGGTTGTTCCTTCCCGGTGAAAGGCCTGGCTAGTTTTGACCATTGTTGAGACACGTGATGGAGTGGTTTTTTTTTTGATTTGCATATTGCTTCTCCTAGGTATCCTTGTTTTAGATTTACCAACGTTGAGACTCGTGATGGTGTCTCTGTGGTGATGATGGTTGATCTCCCTGAGGTCAATAATTTTTTCCTAAATACTCTTTCATCACTTAGACATCCGTAGATGAGTCTTGGCCTATTTGGAAGCCACTAGTCAGATGAGGAAATCCGACCTGCTTTTCATCCAGTTTGCGGACCAAAACAGGGGCCAGGGAGCCTCAAAAATCTCAATTGCACTTTGGATTAAAATGACTATATCTATGGCATATGAAATTAAAGGTCTTCCCATTTACTTAAACTTAAGTAGTTAAACTTTAGATAAACTTAAGTAACCCATTTACTTCTTGAAATTAAAGGTCTTCCCATGGACTTAAATGCTCATTCTACTAGAGCTATTTCAACTTCTTGGGCAGAGGGGGCTTCTGCTTCGTTGGCCCAGATTTGCCAGACAGCCATCTGGTCCAGCCCTTTTTTAGGCATTATAGACTTGATGTTAGTGCCAACAAGGACTTAGCTTTCGGTCGGAAAGTTTTGTCCGCTGTAGTCCCCCCCTGAGTTTTTTGTTTCCTCTGTTAATTCTCCAGTTAAAGTGCCATTGGGGAGGCAAATGGAAAAGATGATAATTACTTACCGGTAATTTGATTTTCCTTTTAGCCTCCACAATGGCACTGGAGTTTGCCACCCTCTTTTTTCTTATTGTGATTTGTGTTAATATTATCTTTGGTGCAGTGGTTGTTTTTTTTTTTCTTGTGTCTCTGCAGATTAAAAAATAAATAAATGAATGAAGTATTATTCAGCATCCTCTGGTGTACTTGGAAATTTACTGGACAAGGTAAAGGAGAGTAGGCTTTTAAACTTACTCTCCACATTGTTTCCTGTCCCTGAGAGGTGGGGTACCCTCCTGTTAAAGTGCCGTTGTGGCTAAATGGAAAATCAAATTACCAGTAAGTAATTATCATCTTTTTTGTCACCCTACCTCACAAAAAGTGTAATATAGAGCAACCAAAAATCATATGTACCCTAAAATAGTACCAACAAAACTGACACGTTATCCTGTAGTTTCCAAAATGAGGTCACTTTTTTGAGTTTCTACTCTAGGGGTGCATCAGGGGGTCTTCAAATGTGACATGACAAATTTTCCCAGTGTTACGTATCAGGGAATAGTGCAGCCCTGAGATCAAACCCACACTGCTGTCCCTACCTACTTGCATAGTCCATCCTAACTGATGGTGCACAACTGGCTTACAACGGGAGAAAACAACAAAGACCGAACACACGGACGCGAGAATATTACCAAGCCGAGGTCAAGAGCCAGGAGGTCACGTCAATACCAAGAGATAACACTGGAGCGGAGTCAAATATGAGCCGAGGTCAGAAGCCGAGAGGTAGCATCAGTACTAGGGGTAACACGAGGACCCATGCCCCCTTGCTCGTTGCCTAGGGGATGGAGGATGTCAGCCGTGCTGGGAAGCGCACGCCGGGTCCTCCCTGCCCCTGGTAACCATGGAGATGAGGATGCCAGCCGTATCCACGCTCCAGCATACCAGCGAGAGACCGGCAGCGCTGCAGGGAAGGAGCGCGCCGCTGGCTCCCCGTTACAGTACCTCCCCTTCCTCGAGGGGCCACCGGACCCTTACTTACCAGAGCTGGTTTTTCAAGGTGTGTCAGATGAAATCTTCTAACCAAACTAGTAGCTTGCAGTTTGTTAGCTGGCACCCAAGACCTCTCTTCCAGACCAAACCCCTTCCAGTGAACTAAATATTGCAATGAGTTACAAATTCTCCTTACATCAAGGACTCTAAAAACCTTGTATTCTTTTCTTTTCAAGTATCTTTTTATTGATTTTTGCATTAATAACAGATGTAGTAAGACATCAACGAAGAAATTGTGCATTGGAGAAACCATATATAAGTACTACAGGTATAACAATTTCAGTAGAAATGAACAAGGGGGACCATCCATTTTATGGCCGCTTTTATGGGCCATGTGGAATATGGAATGGAGTGACGGTGCCCTGCTATATCTAAGAATAACAATAATATGCTAGTAATTGAAACAGGAAGGTTGGGGTAGGGGGGGGTGTGGGGTTAGATGGAGCGGAAAATATGGTATGGGAGGGATACAAGGAGTATGGCACAAGTTAGACTGTGTGTGTGGAAAGGCATCATAAATATTCTCAGAGATCTCAGAGAAAGTCTCGATGCAGCTGCTCGACCGCCTGTGTTTAATCCAACACTCCCACAGCTTTTGGAATTTGTGGTGGGATCTAGATTCCCAAGCAGAGAGTTCTTCCATATGGTAGATATAATCTACTTTCAAAAGCCATTGGGCCTTTGTAGGAGCTGAGGGTTGATTCCAGTGCTGTGGGATGAGGGATTTAGCCACTGAGGTTAGGAAGAGATAGAGTTTTTGTTTGTTCAAGCAATTTTGCTGGAGTCTGATGTTAAGAAGGACAGATTCCGGAGAGGGGGTGTCAGGTAGAGCACAGATCGATTTAATTTCCGATAGTACCTTGGACCAAAAAGGTTGTAAGACTGGGCAAGTCCACCACATATGTAGGTAAGTGCCCTGGGCCTGTTTACATTTCCAGCACAAGTCGGAGCTTAAGCAGGTCATTTGTTTAAGGTGTACTGGCGTGAGGTACCACCTAGAAATCAATTTAAAGGAGTTTTCTTGCGGCTTGGTACAGCGCGAGATCCCGTGTGAGTTGGAGTAGATTTGTTTAATCTCCAGGGCTGACCAGTTTGAGTTCAGATCCTTACTCCATATATCTATGTAAGATCTATTAGATGGAAATTTTAACAATTGAATAAGCTGATACAATTTAGAGAGTAAGTGCTTAGGGAAATTAGTGATAGATATCAGTTTCTCATATTCGGTAAGATCTCTTCTGATTTCCCCAGATTTCAAGGCTTTTGTGGTGAAATGGCGTATGTGGGATTTATGTAGAGAGTGCAAAGATGTGGATTCAAGGGGGTCAGAACCGTCTGTGGAGTCGGCAAAAGCAGATAATGGAAGGCTGGCCAGTTCCCCTTTATTCACTTTCACTTCAGAGTATTTAGAGGCGTATAGATCCGAAATATCAGTGACAAACATTAAGGGAGAGGGAGCGGGACTAAGTTTGTCCTAGAGTGTAGACCATATTTTAAGTGTAGTGTTAATCAACTCATTGTTGATGGGAGGAACAAGTTTGGTGGGATTTTGCATCCACAACAAAGATCTTAGTGGTAGGGTGGACTGGTGAGCTTCTAGAGGAACCCATAATTTATTGCCGTCTCGCCTACACCAGTATATGATTCTTGAGAGGTGGACTGCCTCGTAGTAGGACCGCCAGTCTGGTAGAGACATCCCACCTCTGATTTTATGCTGAGTAAGCAAGTCATGATTCAATCGTGGTTTCTTTCCTTGCCAAAGAAAGTGGTTAGTGACCTTTCTAATGGAGGAGAAGAATGAGATAGGCAGGGAAATCGGAAGCGCCTGGAATAAGTATAGGAGTTTGGGTAGTATAATAGATTTAATAAGGTTCTTACGACCCATCCAAGAAAGGAAAGGTACCGACCAAGATTCAAAAATAGATTGAATCGTTTTAGGCATGTGAGCATAGTTAAGAGCAAAGAGATTTTTCCATGAAGGGCTTATTTTGAGACCTAGATACGTTATATGATTAGCGGGCCAGGGGAAGGGGAACTCTCTCTGAAGTGATTCTATAAGAGAGGGGTCAACATTGATTCCTAGCGCTTCCGTTTTATTGGCATTTATCTTAAAGTTAGAAATTTGTCCATATTCCTGTAGGATGGAATGAATGGCAGGGAATGCTTTCTCTGGATTGGATATGAACAAAAGTATGTAAAGAGTAACCCTTGATGTCCGGGCTCTCTCTGAACATCTGCAGGAGTGGTTCTAAGGAGAGTATGAACAGGAGAGGAGATAGTGGGCATCCCTGTCTAGTGCCATTTTTTATGACAAAGTGGCCAGAGAGTGTCTGATTTATTCGTTGTCTAGCTGTTGGGAAAGTATACATAGCAAAAATAGCGGTAATGAAAGGGGGAGGGAACCCATATAATGACAACACTTCCTTTATATATATCCAGTCCACCCTATCGAAGGCCTTCTCTGCGTCTGTTCCGAGGAGGACCAGGGGAGTTTTCTGTGATAGAGAAAGTTGTAAGAGAGACAAGACCCTCATGGTGTTGTCCTTTCCTTCTCTGCCAGGGACAAAGCCCACTTGCTCAGGATTAATTACAGAGTGTAAAATAGGGCTAATTCTGGAGGCTAAAAGGCTGGCATACAGTTTGAGATCCGTGTTTAGCAGGGAAATGGTTCTGTAACTGCCGCAGCATTTGGGGTCTTTCCCCTCTTTGTGGATCAGAGTAATGTACGCTTCCAATGATTGTTTGGGAATGGGCGCTCCCGTAAGGTATGAATTAAAAGTGTCAGTCAGTTGGGGGATTAATATAGGCGAGAAGGATTTGTAATAGGAACTAGGGAGTCCATCAGGGCCGGGGGCCTTCCCTCCAGAGCACTTCGACAGGGCGGACCGGATCTGTTCATTGGAGAAGGGTTTGAGTAGAGTGGCTTGTGCAACAGAGGGAATCGATGGGAGTGAAATACGTGAGAGAAATTATTTAATATGAGTGGACTGTGACGTGTCCAGAGGAGACTGTGTGGATGACTGCAGTTGGTAGAGTGAGGTGTACAATTTTATGAATTCTTCCTCTATCACTGTTGAGTCGGTGGAGGAGGAGCCATCTGCAGTGGAAATTTCTGCTATGAATGTGCGGGGTTTCCTTTTCCTAATGAGAGTCATCATCAATTTAGAAGCTTTATCGCCATGGGCGTAGAATGAGTGTTTCACTGACATATAAACTTTAGCCAGATTCTTATTCAGGATGTCCCTCAATTGGAGCCTAGCGTCTGTGAGTTGATGAAGGTGTTGCGAAGCTAATGACTGTTTGTGTAACTTTTCCAGGTCTCCTATCTGTTTGTAAAGCCGTTCAATCTGGGCGTTGCGTTGTTTTTTCTGAAATGAACCAGCAGAGATGAATTCTCCCCTGATCGTGGCTTTGTGAGCCTCCCAGACAATAGGTAAGGATACCTCATTATCAGTGTTCACCTCAAAGTAGGAGGACAATGCGTTCGAAATCTTAGCGTGTACTGGGGGGGATGATAGAAGTGTTTCATTAAGTCTCCAGGAGGAGTTGTGGGCTTTCTGAGGGGAGAACTGTATGGACAATTCCATCGGGAAATGATCCGAGAAGGTGTTGGAGCCAATCTTCACGCTCCTGATTTTATGCAAAGAAGAGTGGTGAATGAAGAAGTAATCAATTCTATGGTATGAATTGTGTGGTTGGGAATATAAAGTGAAGTCTTTCTCTTTGGGGTGTGCGAAGCGCCACGCGTCCCTAACCGAGAGTAGGTTGAGAGACTTTTTGATGTGCCGGAGTGCCTTAAATGCAATAGAGGACTTCCCCTGGGAGGTATCTAAAAGAGGGTCTAGTGCAACATTGAAGTCGCCCCCTATTATAAGGTCCCCTTTACAGCGGCTCCCTATGTTTGAAAAAGTATTTCGGATCCAAGGGGCTTGCCCAGAATTCGGGGCATATATATTTGCCAGTGTTAACAATTGGCCATTCATTTTCCCCACAATTAGTAGAAACCTGCCTTCATTATCTGAGAAGGAGTCTAAAAGTTTAAAAGAATGGTGTTTGGCAATGGAAACTCCTTTGGAGTTCTTAGTGTCTGAGTGAGAATGAAACCACTGAGAGTAGAAGTGTCTGTGGAACAATGGGGTTTTTGGTTTGAGAAAGTGTGTTTCTTGAAGAAAAAGGACATCTATGTGGGACTTCTTAAAATGATGTAAGATGTGACTCCGTTTCACAACTGCATTGAGACCTCTGGTGTTATAAGAGATTAATTTTATGTTGGCCATCGCAATGAAAAGAGAGTGTGTATGATGCTTTGGAAAAATGTAGCTATTGTCAGGCGGCTAGAACCATGGATGGATGCCGCTGTGAGTAATGTGCCAGAAATTAGTAGTGGAATTGGGATGGTGGAAGGTAAGGAAGGGATATGCATCTGCGTAAACAGTGTTAGGAACCACAATAAATTCAACAACACTGTATGAAAAGTAATATTGAATACACATGTAAGGCTGCAACAGGGGGCATAACAGTAATCAGCTGGCAAATTAGAAGAGTTCAGTAAAATTGAGAAGTGAAGCAAATTTGGATAGAGTTAGGGACCCTTGCATATTGCAAACATGGGAGGAACCATGACAAGTTGGACATAACATAACTATATGTCCTAGGTGTAGGGAGAGGGAGTGACGCCGGAACCCAGTGGAGGGGAAGAATCTACCTGAGGTGATGAAGGCCATCAACTGGGATCTAAGCAGAGGTCGATTACCATTATCGGAGAGACTCTGAATGTCCCCTAGGTCTCGGCGCCCCTCCTCCATCTCCCCTCGGGACTCTGTGAGAATACAAGAAGAACATAATGTTAATACATAACAAGGTATAACAGAAGAAGGAGACCTAACTTCTTTAAATCAGGAGGGACTGTTTTCCAATCAGGAAGCAGTGTCCAGTAGAGCAAGCAACATATCTCGGGAGAAGGTCTTCAAGTCGAGTCAATGTCGATACGTCGCCGGGTGAGTTTCCCTTGCTTCCTACGATTCTTGTTTCTTTTTTCTCCTCCTACCAGTTCCCAGGGTGTCGGAGGAGGGATAGATGGCAGAGAGGTAAGATCTTGGATGGGGGACCAGTCAGGAATGTCTATATCGTCGATCTTCAGAATCTGAAGAATTTCCTGCAGTTCCGTAAGATAAATCTCTTCCCTTCAAATGTGAACGAAAGTCCAAAGGGGAATAGCCATCTATATTGGATATTACGGTGCCTTAGGACTTCCGTGAATGGCCTTAAGATATTTCTTTTTGATAAGGTGACTCTGGCTAGGTCCTGGAATATTGAAATTACCGAGTCTTCAACTGTGACTGGTGGGCTTGAGCGTGCCAGGCGTAGAATATCATCCCTGACCCTAGAATTGAATAGACGGCAAATCACTTCCCGTGGAGGTTCTGATGGTTTTGATTTAGCTCTTAGTGCTCTGTGAGCTCTCTCCATTGATATCTCCAAAGGGTAGTTGTCACCTAGAACTGCTGCAAAGAGCCTTTTCAGTGTGTCCTTTTCTAAATGTGTAGTAGGCTTCTCAATGCTAGGGCCCCGTGCTGCAGCTTGAACATTTAAATCTTAGTCATATTGTAGGTGAAGTTGTGATCTCTGAAAAAGGTGATGGTCTACTTTGCGACCCCTGGGATTCAGTGTCCTCCTATATCATGCAGTTGCGGTGTAGATAGCGGCTCCCTGCCTGGAAAGGGATCTCTTGGTATGAGAGATAGGCCTCTTAACTTCCAGTCTGGGCCTCCGGTAAACTCAAGGTTGGGGCTTCTGCTTTTGAGGAAGCAAGTTCAACTCAGGGAATCCCTGGAATATCGGGATGGAGCTGGTGTCCCCGGGTAGCTGGTGATTCCTGGAGTGCAAACGTGGTAGCCTGATGGCAGTTGGTGTTCTAAAATCACGGGGATGGAGGTGGATTAGAGAAAATTACTGGAGCTCAGCGGGAAATGCATCCTCTCTTCTCCGTGGTAAGCCACGCTCCCGCTAAGTTTCTTTTTAGCAGTTGTGAAGGGGGGTGGTGGGGTGCTAAAGTTCTGGGCTCCCCAGGTTATTTCCAGTGAGAGAGTGACGCTGTGGCAGTTAGAGGTAGTATGGCTATCAGGTGCCTCTTTGAGGGGTAATTAGAGGTCTAATATTCGGTGTTGCGATTGGCCTGATAAATGGTGAACCCCTATGGAGCGGGGGTATCGGCCCGCTGGCTAAATAGTAATCTCTATTGAGTACGCCGCAAAGCAGGAGCGGCCTACAAGATGGCGGCCAGGAACACGAGGTAAGAGGTGACCGTGAAGGGCTTAATGGAGGGGTTTGATCTGACCTGTATGGGGATCGATGGTTCAATCGGTCGCTCTGTTTCTCCTTCTGTATACCAGTGTTCTCCGGTGGTGAGTGGTGCCGGCGAGCAGGGGCTGCTTCTTGCGTGCTCCGAAAGTCTGGGCCTATGTGGCAGGTTTCCGGGACGGCCCCAGCTGCATCTCCCACACACTTGTGGAACCGTGTGGATGCCTGCAATTTGGAGATTGCTGGAGGACCCCGGACTTGTTTTCTGTGCTGGTGGGGTTCCGTGGGCTATTCAGGGGGATGCGGCTGGTCTCGGTCTTCCTTTGGTGTAAAAACGAGGCCGAGGCTTTAGGCCTTGGGGAAGGCCTCAAGTGGATCTCTGGCGTACCGGACTTTAGAAGCTCGATATTAGGTGCAATCGGTGGCCAGAGGTCTTCTGATGTGCAGAGCTAATATTTTGGAAGCCTCAGGGTACAGCTAGGTGGTAGATGTTAAAGGATTTAATGTCAAGCAGACGGAGCAGTGAGATCTTGCTTCCTCTTAGCTCAGCAGTTAGCCATGCCCCCTAAAAACCTCGTATTCTAGTTGACCTGCAACCTCCACTGCCAACAGAGGCTCATCTGCAGGAAACACAGGTGGCACATACTTTTTAAGTAAGGATTTATGGAAAACATTGTGAATACAGAAAGAATTAGGCAACAGTAACTTAAAAGATACAGGGTTAATGATGTCCGTAATCTCGTAAGGGCCGATAAACGGAGGTGCAAATTTATTCGATGGTACTTTAAGACGCGAATTCAGGGTGGACAACCACACCTTGTCTCCCAACCTAAAATTTACACCTTGAGAACATCTTTTATCAGCATTAGATTTCTGAACCTCCTGAGCTTTCTTCAGGTTCGACTGAACCTGGGCCCAGACTGTGCACAGTACCTTAACAACAGCATTAGCCTCCGGAACCTGGGAGGCAGACAACGAAAAAGAACAAAATCGTGGACGGAACCCCACATTACAGAAGAAGGGAGACATACCAATAGACGAGTTCATTTGTTAATAGCTAATTCTGCCAACGACAAGTGTCTCACCCAATGATGTTGGTTGTCCAAAATGTAACATCTTAAATATTGCTCCAAGGACTGATTTAGGCGATCAGTTTGCCAGTTGGTTTCAGGATGGAAGGCCGTAGAGAATGATAAAGAAATATTAAATTTGTGACAAAAAGCCTTCCAAAATTTAGAAACAAACTAAACAACTCTATCAGAAACAATATTCTCAGGAATAAAATGTAAACAAATTATGTGATCAACAAAAAGGGAGGCTAACGTTTTAGCGAGAGGTGAACGAATCGAAGCTGAGGAAGTGGAATTCGATCCGAATTTCAGGAATTATTTGATTCGCAACGAATCCGAATTTCCTGACGATTCGTGGTAGCGAATCATTATCTTTTCCCTAAAATGGTGGCTGCATGTGGTAGGACATGGAGCAAGGAACTGTTGGAAGGAGGAATCACCCACAATGCGATGCATGCAGCCAATCCGCAGCCAGCCAGCCCTGTGATGTCACAGCCCTATAAATAGCCTCAGCCATCTTGGATTCTGCCATTCTCCAGTGAACTTAGTGCAGGCAGAGACGTTTGCAGGTGCTAGAGAAAGTAATAGAAAACCCCATCAAACGTATATATTGCTCAATAGAGGTGTAGGGAAAGGATAGGGTAGGGAGTATTGAAGCAGAACAGGGTGTTTAGAGACAGGGTAATAGGAAAAATCGTACTATACCTTGGTGCAGTGACTGTGGTTCAAAATTGCCATATTACAGCTGCTCATGTCAGGTTTGCAATAGATCATACCTCTGTGGGGCCAGAAAGTAGTGGTGCAGGGGATCACGGAGGCAGCGGCGGTAGCAACCAGTCAGTGCGGAGTGTTGGGGGTAAAAACACCTACTCGGCGGTAAGGCAGTTTTTTGTTAAGCCACCGGGTGAGGTGAACCTAGCTATTTGTAGAATCTGTGGGCAGAAGGTAAAGTGTGGCCAGGGTGCCAATGTTGGTACCACAGCCCTACATCAACATATACATCATCACCATAAATTGGCCTGGGAGAACCGTGGCTCCAATGTGGTGGTCCAGCCTGCCGCAGCTTCACCCAGTTGCACGCACCCAATTTCAGGCAGTCAAGGCTCCACTACCTTAGCCGAACGGAGCTGTCTGTCCTTCCCATCATCTGATGCTCATGATCCTACTCTTTGTCAGTCACTGCATCAGCAATCGATCAGCGAAGCGATTGCCATTGCGTGTACACCCTCCATATGTTGGACCGACTGTACGAACAGAAAAAGGCCATAAACGATCTCTTGATGATCCAAGCGGACAGAGGTACTCCCCTGTGTAACGGCGATGTCAGCCAATGCCAGCTCATGCGTGACACCTGCCGTTTGCTTGTGCCCTTTGAAGAATCCAGTTTATTTGTCAGTCGCCAGGACAATGGGATGAACAACGTCATTCCACTCATTCATATCCTGGAAATGATGCTGTTTAATCTGACTGGTCATGGGACAGGAGATGTGGCGACTACATCTCACAGCCACATGAGCCTTGTGCGGGCTGAACTAGAGGAGGAGGAAGAGGAGGAGAAGGACATTGGAGCACAAAGAATGCTTAGAGAAATGGGTGGTTTCCCTACACAGGTGACAGGGGAAGAGGAGCAGGAGCAGCCAGAGGAGCTACAGGGCAATGAGGAAGAGAAGGCAGAGGACCCAGACACAAAGTGGCAGTATGCAGTGGAGATGGAGGGAGGGAGTCCCTCTGAGTCACTTGTGCAAATGGCCCGATGCATGCTCACATGCTTTTTTAGTGACAGCCATATTGTCACCATTCGGCAGAGGGATGACTACTGGCTCTCCACCCTGTTAGACCCTCGCTAACGGTTCAAAATGGGGGCCTTTTTTACACCCGCCTAGAGGGAGGACAAACTGAACTACTATAGAGACATCCTATGTAGTCAATTGGCCACCCTCGTCCATCCTCTAGCAGGTCTGACCGAGGGGGCCCTCTGCGCTCACGCTCCACTGCCATGGCTGCTGGGGGGATGGGGGTGGCAGAAGCAGTACCAGCTCCATCAGCAAAAGCCTGAGTCTAGAGTCGGTGATGAGCAGCTTTCTTCACCCGCATAGTGAAGAAACTACTCACCAGCACCATCAGCTAGACCTGGAGGAGCACCTGAAGCAGCAGGTGGTGGCATACTTGGACAGCACCCTGCTACCTGTCATTGAAGATCTGCTGGACTACTGGGCCGCCAAACTAGATTTGTGGCCGCAACTGGCCGAGTTTCCTCTGGAAAAGCTGTCCTGCCTGGCCAGTAGTGTGGCATCAGAGCGGGTGTTTAGTGCGGCGGGGGCCATAGTTACCCCAAGGAGAACTCGCCTGTCCATCAAAAATGTGGAGAGACTGACCTTTGTCAAGATGAATCAGGCCTGGATCAGCCAGGATTTCCACCCACCAACGCCTGATGCATCAGATTAGATCATCCATTAGCATCATCCATGCTGTCTTGACTATAGACCTGTTTCCAAATATTCTGATGCTGCCACCTGCCTGATGCCACACATCTGATGCCAAGTGCTCATTCTTACACCCACCATCGTCAGCGGGTAGTGTTATTGCCACCCACCTCCACACACTCGTTGTGCCACTCTGTAGTCTGCTGATGCTACTGCTGCTGCCTCCATAATGTCATCGTACCACTCTATAGTCTGCTGCTGGTGCTGCCTGCACACGGTCTTCGCGCCACTCTCTAGTCTGCTGCTGCTGCTAGTGCTGCCTGCACACTGTCTTCATACCACTCTGTAGTCTGCTGATGCTGCTGGTGCTCCCTCCACAATATCGTCGTACCACTCTGTAGTCTGCTGCTGGTGCTGCCTGTACACGGTCGTCGCCCCACTCTCTAGTCTGCTGCTAGTGCTGCCTGCACACTATTGTCATACCACTCTGTAGTCTGCTGATGCTACTGCTGCTGCCTCCACAATGTCGTCGTACCACTCTGTAGTCTGCTGATGCTACCTCCACAATGTCGTCGCGCCACTCTGTGGTCTTCTAATGCTACTGCTGCTGCCTCCACAATGTTGTTGTGCCACTCTGTGGCTTCCTGATGCTGCTACTGCCGGCACTTCCACACTCTGTCGGTTCCTGGTGCTGCTACTTCCACCTCTACACTGTCGTCGTGCCACTCTGTATGCTGCTCCTGATGATGCGTCTCACCACAGTAGAAGCAGGCACCCCTCAGACGTCCTTGGTCCCTCATGCTAATTCCGGGCTTCATGGGTTCCTCTTGACGATCCAATGACGATCTGACAGGGATCTCAGGGGCAGAGAGTTGGGTTTAACTACCACTTGTGTCTGTCATTCGCTCTGTCTTTCCCTGATGCGTCGGTCCATTCTAATGGCTACGGTCATAGTCTGCTCTAAAGTGTCAGGAGAGGGATAACTTACTAGCATATCCTTTAAGCCCTCAGAAAGTCCTAACCTGAATTGACACTTAAGTGCTGGATCGTTCCAGCCAGAAGAAACACACCACCTCTGGAACTCAGTGCAATATTCTTCTTCTGGCCTGTTACTCTGAGACCTTAATTGACTCTCTGCCATAGCCGAATTATCAGGTTCATCATATATTATGCCAAGAGCCGATATCATTATCTCTCTTTTGAAAGGGGACCTGTAAGAGTGAGCTTATTCTCTTCCCCCGGACTCTCCCAGTCTGACTTCTGTTCAGGCATTTTTTTACCTACTCTCTGTTGCTCAGAGCCCAAAGGATGTGGTGCAAACGAAAATAGAGCTTGCAGCTCTCCTTGAATGTTAAAAAAAAGTTTACGTTCTCCCGAGAAACTGTTGGGCAATTTGACGTGGGGCTCAAGATTCTGCAATGAGGAAGCCGCTACACGTGAGGACTGAAGCTGCTCCTGCTGATGCAGCCTTTCCGCAAAGTCCTGCACCATCTGGGCTAGATTATGCATCTGGTCTGTAAGGAGCCACATAGCCTCCATGGGTTTAAGGTGGGCCTGTGATTCTGTCACGTATCAGGGAATAGTGCAGCCCTGAGCTCAAACCCAAACCACTGTCCCTACCTACTTGAACAATCCATCCTAACTGACGGTGCTCAACTGGAAAGTGGGGCGTGCAAAATTATTTGCCCCCCTTGCATTAATACTTTGTTGCGCCACCGTTTGCTGCGATTACAGCTGCAAGTCGCTTGGGGTATGTCTCTATCAGTTTTGCACATCTAGAGACTGAAATTCTTGCCCATTCTTCCTTGCAAAACAGCTTGAGCTCTTTGAGGTTGGATGGAGAGCGTTTGTGAACAGAAGTTTTCAGCTCTTTCCACATATTCTCAATAGGATTCAGGTCTGGACTTTGAATTGGCCATTCCATTGTAGATTTTGCTTTATGTTTGGGATCATTGTCTTGTTGGAAGATAAATCTCCGTTCTTGTCTCAGCTCTTTTGCAGACTCCAACAGGTTTTCATCCAGAATGGTCCTGTATTTGGCTCCATCCATCTTCCCATCAATTTTAACCATCTTCCCTGTCCCTGCTGATGAAAAGCAGGCCCAAACCATGATGCTGCCACCACCATGTTTGACAGTGGGGATGGTGTGTTCAGGGTGATGAGCTGTGTTGCTTTTACGCCAAACATGGTTTTGCATTGCTTCCAAAAAGTTTGATTTTGGTTTCATCTGACAGCAGAGCACCTTCTTCCACATGTTTGGTGTGTCTCCCAGGTAGGGTTGAGCGATATACCGGTGTCCACGGTATACCGCGGTATTAAGAAATGGTGATATAGCGATATCACCGTTTCCTAATAACCGCGGTGTTTAATGACGTCATAGGAGCGGTCGCATGTGTGCCGACCGCTTCTAAAATGTCCACATCCTGTCCACTGCCTACATGTCAATCCCCGCAGCGGCCCCATCCTCCCGCATGCCACTCTTCAACTTTAAACGTTCACGGCAGAGAAGAAGGGCCCGTGATACACGCTGCACAGCACCGCACAGGATTGAGGGGCGGAGAGTATGGCGTCATTGGTAGTGGTAACGTATAGCGCCGCACAGGCCTGAGGAGGCGGGGACTGTGACGCTACGGGACTGAGCCGACCGCACAGGAGAGGGGCCGACTAGGCCGCATCACGTGGGCATGCCCCCCCTTCTCCATCATGGTGCCGCACGGGATGAGGGGTGGAGAGATGGGGCCCGAGATCTGCGGCGTCTGCGGTCTGCGGCGTCATAGTACTGTTCTCATACCCCCCCAAAGTGCCCACCAAGCCTGTAATGCTCAATGACTGCCCCTCTAATAGCGCCCTCTGAGGGGCCCTGCAGAGTGATCACCTACCTCCTAGAACTGCTATCTGATATAAAAGTGGGTTAGACTGAGTGGGTGGACTGAGTTACCTTGTGCACAGGGGCTGATGTGGCATTTTGTCCCACAAGGAAAAATTATGTATGGGTCCTTATCAGCCTGTAATGTCTCCCCTTGTAGTGCTCCAGCCTGTAACATCTCCCCATGTGTAGTTCTCCAGCCTGTAACGTCTCCCCGTGTAGTGCTCCCGCCTGTAACGTTTCCCCCTGTGTAGTACTCCCGCCTGTAACGTCTCCCCCTGTGTAGTGCTCCAGCCTGTAACGTCTCCCCCTGTGTAGTACTCCCGCCTGTAACGTCTCCCCCTGTGTTGTGCTCCCGCCTGTAACGTCTCCCTCTGTGTAGTGCTCCAGCCTGTAATGTCTCCCCCTGTAGTGCCCCAGCCTGTAACATCTCCCCACAAGCTGTTTGGTAATTGAGGCTCCACGACCCGCAGACACATTTCTAACATAAACTACCACGCAAGTCGCTTTGGTTTTATGTGAGGTGAGGTCTTTTCACATAAAGAACATCTAAAGATTTTGGTCATATCCTGGAAAGCAGCCAGAGCACAAGCATGACCGTGCCAGCCTGGATGCCCCCAAAATAGTGTACATCAAATTACAAGCCTCCTGCTGTATAATGCCTCCTTGGCACCAGCCACCCCATGCAGTATAATGTCTCCTTGTGGCCACCCCATACAGTATAACGTCTCCTTGTGGCCCCCATACAGTATAACGTCTCCTTGTGGCCGCCCCCATACAGTATAACGTCTCCTTGTGGCTGCCCCCATACAGTATAATGTCTCCTTGTGGCTGTTTTTTTTTTTTTTTAAATGGACATTTATCGCGATATATATCGTTATCGCAATAAAATTCTTAATATCGTTATCGTGGGAATATTTTTGATATCGCCCAACCCTACTCCCAGGTGGCTTGTGGCAAACTGTAAATGAGACTTTTTATGGATATCTTTGAGAAATGGCTTTCTTCTTGCCACTCTTCCATAAAGGCCAGATTTGTGAAGTGTTCGACTGATTGTTGTCCTATGGACAGACTCTCCCACCTCATCTGTAGATCTCTGCAGTTCATCCAGAGTGATCATGGGCCTCTTGGCTGCATCTCTGATCAGTCTTCTCCTTGTTTGAGATGAAAGTTTAGAGGGACGGCCAGGTCTTGGTAGATTTGCAGTGGTCTGATAATCCTTCCATTTCAATATGATCGCTTGCACAGTGCTCCTTGGGATGTTTAAAGCTTGGGAAATCTTTTGGTATCCAAATCCTGCTTTAAAATTCTCCACAACAGTATCACGGACCTGCCTGGTGAGTTCCTTGGTCTTCATGATGCTCTCTGTGCTTTAAACAGAACCCTGAGACTATCACAGAGCAGGTGCATTTATACAGAGACTTGATTACACACAGGTGGATTCTATTTATCTTCATCAGTCATTTAGGACAACATTGGATCATTCAGAGATCCTCAATGAACTTCTGGAGTGAGTTTTCTGAACTGAAAGTAAATGGGCTGAATAATTTTGCATGCCCAACTTTTCAGTTTTATTATTACAAAAAAAGTTTAAATGATCCAATAAATTTCGTTCCACTTCACAATTGTGACCCACTTGTTGATTCTTCACCAAAAATTTAAAATGTTATATCTTTTTGTTTGAAGCCTAAAATGTGGCAAAAGTGAAAAGTTCCAGGGGGCCGAATACTTTCGCAAGGCACTGTATATAAGTTTATATAAGTTTATAAAGCCAAAAAAAGACATCTGTCCATCCAGTTCTGTTATCCTGCAAGTTGATCCAGAGGATGGCAAAAAACCCCATGAGGTAGAAGCCAATTTTCTTCATTTCAGGGGGAAAAAATTCCTTCCCAACTCCAATCAGGCAATCAGAATAACTCTCTGGATCTACGACCCATCTCTAATAACTATAACCTGTAGTATGTATCAAGGGATAACACTGGAGTGGAGTCAAATATGAGCTGAGGTCAGAAGCCAAGAGGTAGCATCAGTACTAGGAGTAACATGAGGACAAGGTCAAGTACTAGCCGATGTCAGAATCCAAGAGGTCACATAGTACAAGGAAAGATACAAGTTCAAGTTCAAGCCGAGGTCAAAACAAAAGTGGCAATAGTACAAAAAAACGCTGGTGAAGGTAAAGAAGACCAATCACAGGCAACCTGTGGCCAGCAGGTTGCCTGTTTAAATAGTAGAAGTAAGAAGATCCAATGCAACTGAGCGCCGGCTTATCAATGCCAGCGCTCCCATGCCATCCTCTCGTTGCCTAGGGGATGGAGGATGCCGGCCGTGCTGGGAAGCGCATGCCGCCGGATCCTCCCCGCCCCCTGGTCACTAAGGAGACGAGGACGCCAGCTGCTTCCTCGCTCCAGCATACCAGCGGGAGACCGGCCGCACTGCAGGGAGAGAGTGCGCCGCTGGCTCCCGGTTACACCCAGTGAAGTTTGCCCTCCAAAATCCATATGGCGTTCCTTTCATTCTGCACCTTGCCATGTGTCCGTGCATCAGTTTACTATCACAAATAGGGTGTTTCTGTAAACTACAGAATCAGGGTATTAAATTGAGTTGAGTAAATTGAATTGTGTGGCTGTTATCCCTTGCTTTGTTACTGAAAAAAGAATGGATTGAAATGGAAAATCTGCCAAAAAAGTAAAATTCTGAAATTTCGTCTACAACTTCAATTTGTTCCACCCTTATTACTCTATGATAGAACCACTATGTTGAATCCTCATGCGGTTGCCACCCTCACCATTCATTGACTGAGCAACTATACTGACTCCTCATGCGATTGCCACCCTCACAACTCTGTGACTGGGCAACTATTTTGACTCGTCATGCAGTTGCCACCATTCCCTACTCTGTCACTAGGCCACCATGTCGACTCTGCATGCTGTTGCCACTCTACCTACTCTGTCACTGGTCCACTATATTGACTCCACATATGGTTTCCACCCTCACCCGTCTATGACCAAGCCACTATGTTGACTCCTCATGTGGTTGAAACCCTTAAAACTATCTCACTGGGCCACTATGTTGGGCCACTTCTCATGCAGTTGCAACCCTCCCCACTCTGTGACTGGGCCACTATGTTTACTCCTCATGCAGTTGCGACCCTCCCCACACTTTGACTGGGCCACTACATATGTTGACTCCTCATGTCGTTGCCACCCTCCCTACTCTTTCACTGGTCCACTATGTTGACTCCTCATGAGGATCCCACCCTCACCACTCTGTGACCAGGCCACTATGTTGACTCGTCATGCGGTTTGTACCCTCCCCACTCTGTTGCTGGGCCACTAGGTTGACTCCTCATGCGGTTGCCACCTTCCCATTTCTGTGACTGGGCCACTATGTTGACTCCTCATGTAGTTGCCACCATTCCCACTCTATCACTAGCCACAATGTTGACTTCTCATGCACTTGTCACCCTCCCCACTCACTCACTGGTACACTATGTTAACTCCTCATGCGGTTGCCACCTTCACCAATCTCTGATTAGGCCACTATGTTGACACCTCATGCCATTGCCACCCACCCCACTGTGTCACTGGGCCTATATGTTGACTTCCCATGCGGTTGCCACCCTCCCTACTCTGTCACTGGTACACTTTGTTGACTCCTCATCATTTGGTTAGTGATGGTGGGCCATTTTATTGCTTCCTCATGTGTTTGTCACCCTCACCACTTTGTGAATGGGCTACCAGGTTGTCTCCTTAATGCATTTGCCACTAGAGATGAGCGAATCATTCAAAAAATTATTCGCCGAACATTCGCCGAACTTTTTCTAAAATTCGTATATTCGACGAATAGATTTGTTGTATTTGCGTACAAAATATATGTTATTATGTGCTTCGTCACTAATAACGAACGTTCATTTACAAAATGTACGCAACTTCTTAGAAGACGTACGCATGAGCGTACAAATAGCTTACGAATCCCAGCGTACTATTGTCTAAGCGATTACATAATACGCAGGCACGTACGAGGAGAGGCCGCGGCGTGCACTCCTCAGAGGCAGAGCGAATATTCGAGACATATATATCGTAAAGTGCAAATACATTATTATAGGTATAATATAAAAATTTTAAATATCATCTGCCTAGTATGCTCACGGACACGTTTAAGTCTCTTTTCTTCTGACGCTTGTCATAGAACTGGAGCAGAGTCCCAAACTCAGTCGCAATTTGTAATCCACATAGATAAAATGGTAATCCAAATGGGTAAAAAAAAAGCAGCAAAGGTTCCTTAAAAAACCCTCTTTCAAGGGGCTCCCCAAATAACCTGAAAAGGGGGAAAAAGGGATGAGGCGCATGAATGCGCAACTTAATTTTCTGAGTTGCCTCGTCATCCTCCCGCGCTCGCGAAAGGGGCGGAACTACCAGGGAGGTGTCTGCATTGCTGAATTAAATTCGTACGCAACAGCGTATAGTGTAACTAGCAGGGAAAAGTCTGCATCGCTGAATTGAATTCGTACGCGACAGCGTATAGAGTAACTAAATTATACGTAGAATAGCGTATAATTTATAGGACACACTACGTAGCAAATGCGTACAAAAGCGAAGCGAATCACCTAATATTCGGATTCGCTTCACAGCTGAAAAATCCCAAGATTCGATACGAATCTACGAAGCGGCGGATAGATTCGCTCATCTCTATTTGCCACCCTCCCCGCTCTGTGACTAGGTCTATATCTTGACTCCCCATGCAGTTGTTACCCTTCCCTCTGGGCCACTATCTTGACTTCTTAAGCACTCTATTACTGGACACTATGTTAACTCCTCATGCGATTGCCACCCTCCCCCCTCTGTGACTGGACTACTATGTTGAGTCCTCATGCCTTTGCCTCCCTCACATTTCTATGATGAGACCACTATGTTGACTCCTTATGCGTTTGCCACCCTCCACACTCTCTGACTCAGTCACTATGTTGACTCCTCATGCAGTCGCCTCCCTCCCCACTCTGTCATTGGGCCACTATGTTAACTTGTCATGTGGTTGCCACCCTTTTAACTCTGTACCTGGGCCACTATGTTGACTCTTCATGCGAGTGGCACTCTCCCAACTGTCACTGAGCCGCTATGTTAACTACTCATGCGGTTGTCACCCTTCCACTGTGTGACAGGACCACTATGTTGACTCCTCATGCAGTTGCCTCCCTCCCAACTCTGTCACTAGAACACTATGTTGACTCCACATGTGGTTGCTACTCTTCCCACTCTGTTACTGGGCCATTATGTTGCTTCCTCATGCGTTTGCTACCATCACCACTTTGTGACTGGGTCACTATGTTGACTCCTCATGCTGTTGCCGCTCTACCCATGTTTTGCCACTATGTTGACTCCTCATGCAGTTGCCACCCATCCTACTCTGTCAGTGGGTCACTATGTTGAATCCTCATGTCATTGCCACTCTCCACACTGTGTCACTGGGCCTATATGTTGACTTTTCATCCTTTTAATACCCTCCCCACTCTGTGCCTGGGCCACTATGTTGACTCCAAATGTGGTTGACACCATTCCCACTCTCTCACTGGGCCATAATGTTGACTTCTCATGCAGTTGCAACCCTCCCCTCTCTGTCACTGGGCCACTATGTTGACTCCTCACGCAGTTGCCACCCTCACCATTCTATGATGGGGCCACTGTGATCCCACATCATGCGGTTGCCATCCTCCACTCTCTGTCACTGGGCCACCATGTTGACTCATCATGCGGTTGCCAACTTTCTCATCTCTGTCGATGGGCCACTATGTTGACTCCTCATGCGGTTGCCACCCTCACCACTCTGTGACTGGGCCACTATTTTGACTCCTCCTGCGGTTGCCACTCTGCCCACTCTGTGACTGGGACACTATGTTGACTCCTCATACGGTTGTCACCCTCCCAACTGTCACTAGCCCCTATGTTGACTCCTCATGCATTTGAGAATCTCCCCATTCTGTCACTGGGCCACTTTGTGACTCCTCATGTGGTTGCAACCCTCACCAATCTGTGAATGGGCCACTATATTGACTCTTTATGCGATTGCCACCCTCCCGTCTCTATCACTGGGCCACTATGTTGACTCCTCATGCGGTTACAAACCTTTCCAGTCTGTCACTGGACCACTATTTCGACTTGTCCTGTAGTTGCCACCATCTCCACTCTTGTGGAGAGTCACTTGGCTACTATGTTGACTCCTCATGAGGTTGTCAAACTTTTCAGTCTGTCTCTGGGACACTATTTTGACTCATCCTGCAATTGCCACCAAACCCACTCTGTTACTTGGTGACTATATTGACTTCTCGTGTGGTTGGCAGCCTTTTCAGTCTGTCACTGGACATCTATTTTGACTCATCCTGCAGTTACCACAATCCCCACTCTGTCACTGGGCCACTATGTTGACTCCTCATGCAGTTGCCACTCTGTCACTGGACCATTATATTGACTCCTCATGCAATTGCCACCCTCCATACTCTGTCATTGGGCAACTATGTTGACTCCTTATGTGATTGCCATCCTCACCAGTCTGTGACTGGGCCACTATGTTGACTCCTCATGCGATTGCCACACTCTCCACTTGGTGAACGGGCCACTAGTGTCCCTGTTTGCCATTTTTGTCATCTCCATTTTTCTTACCCTTCTTCTGATCTGTCAGAAGCACGGAAAAATTAAAAACACAACGGATCCTGTCTTTGGAGCATCCATAAGGCCTCTATCACATGGTCCCTATTTTACATCATGCTAACACATCCACACGTTTTGGATCCACTCAGTTTCTTTGGGGGGGCTTTAACAATTGTGACGGATCAGAAGAAGGGAAAAATAAACAGTGACTTCAACACAAACTTATTGCTGACACAGTCTCCACTCTTTCATTGGACCACTACATGTATCAGCATGTAACAGAATAGGTTCTGTAGAAATCTATGTGGAATCAGCTGTTGGTGAAAAAGAAGACCGCTATTTCACCTTATAGTAGAATCTTGGACCACTGCACATTTCTTTATATCTGACGCTATCCCTGACCTGTAAAGCTGAGTTCACACTTACCAAATAAGTGAAGTGTGTACTGATTCTAAGTGATGTCTGTCAACTGCCTGTCATACTGACACACAGTAACTGTTTCACTACCACAGCAGACTACCTATGCATGTTTCAGCAATGCACCTTGTTGTACACTGATATACAGGTTCTCTGCAGCCGGGAAATAGCTGATTTTTAAAGAGCTTCATCACAAATTGTTTCAGATCAAATCAAATTTTTGGGGAAAATTCGGAGAAGCGTCCAAATCGAATTTTTGAAAATTTCGCTCCTCTCTATCAATAACCTTTGTATGCGCTGAGAAATGCATACTTGGAAAATATAGTTAGAAGTATAGAAGGAAAACCAAACTTCAGCCTCATTCACACGTCAGTGTTTCACGGACAGCACACATCCCCATTCTTTTTAATGTGTGTATTCAGACATCAGTGTTTTAGCACGGTCCGTGGGTCAGTGCTTTTAGCACGGATGTATGCTCTATTTTGTCCGTTTTCACGGATCCATCATGACTATTATAGTCTATGGGTCCATGAAAACCACGGATGCAACACAGATGCCATGTCATTAAGAAGAGATGCTTTGTATATTATTTTTTAGCTGTTCAGTGTGAATGAGGCTTTATGCAGGTTACTGTGTATACTGTAGCTTTTCTACTACTATTACTACTACTTCTGGCCGGAAAGCCAGTCATGCTTCTACCCACAATCTGGCTCTGGGAGGACAAGGTTTGGCCCTAGGTCTGATGTTTGGCGCCCTTCCATATTCCTGACATTTTTTTACCTAATGAACACAGTCTCACAAATTATACAACGATTTACAAGTCTGTTTTCTGGAACTTAAAGACAGTGATGAGCAATTAAATGTCCTTCCCTTTCTACAAACACACTAAAGACACTTCTACTGAAAATTTACTTCAGAAATAATGGAGTAATGATGCCACTAACAGATTTCGGACTAATGTCTTATGTGAGTTCAAATATACTGACTCTAAAAAGCTTTCTCTAGTGTGAAACATAAGTTGTCAAACTACTATGAGACTATTTCAAACCCCCCCACCACCACCAATCACTTGAGCTGTCTGGAGATGCCCTGTCATAGATTATGGCCAACTATTTCACATTTAAAACGTTATCCTATGGATTGTAAAACACATGATGCACATTTGCATTGCTATTTTTCACAAAACAAAAAAAATGCTTGAACTGTCTGGAGATATCCTGAAACAGATGTCTGACTAGTATTTAAAGGGAATGTGTCAGGATTTGTGTGCTGCACTAACAATCCAATAAATCAGTGGTACATTAACACCGCCAGATCATCACTTACGAGCGTTTCTATGAATTACTATGGATTCTGGGCACATGTGTTATTCTAAACCTGGCTGTAATGATAAGGAGATATCACCTCTGTGTATAGATGTTAGGATCCACCATTCACAATAGGTGATTGTCAAATATTTATCTATGCTTTCCTTGTACAGATCACAGAGCATGCCTAGAAAACTCTCCCTTAGATGTTAATGGGCTCATGGGGCTGCCGTAAAGCAATGTTTTAATGCTTTGTAAATGCTGTTAAGAACAGGTCAAGCAAGATGGCAGCCCCCATAATCATGTTCAGGAAACAGAATTTAAAAAAATCTGCAATCAGAAAATAAAATCAGATTATAAAAAAAGGATATGTGTTGCTATCTGGTTATAACTGGCAGATAAAAATTTTGGTGACACATTTCCTTTAAAACACTACTTTCTGGATTCCATAATTGTGCTATAATTTTTATATTGCCATAATACACATTAGCATTTTGATATATTTGTTAAATATTGTACATATTTTCCAATATACATACTCAGAGATGACAGATTATTTTCCTTTGACTTGGAATATATTTTGAACCCTTCTTTATATTCATTTCCCACAATAGTGCCAAGGATTAAAATTGCATGCATTGTAGTGCCTTCTTTGTTCAGAGAACAAGATCGGCAGCAGAATGACAGGTGCACAATAATCAGTCTGAACATCCCCACCCCTCTTTCCAAAAAAAGTATAGCTCTCTGGGAGTTTGTAAATCCCTATGAATGCCACTTACTATTTAAAAATCGATCACAGCCTTCTTTTCAGTCTGATATAACAGCTTGCCTGGACCAGGTTATACAGAGGTAAGTGCAAAACCCTTATTGCATTTTCATTAAAATAAATCACAAAAGCTTATATATAGTTTATACATAGTTTATACATAGTTTATACATAGTTTATAAGGCCGAAAAAATACATTTGTCCATCCAGTTCGGCCTGTTTTCCTACAAGTTGATCCAGAGGAAGGCAAAAAAACCCTGTGAGGTAGAAGCCAATTTCCCCACTTTAGGGGAAAAAATTCCTTCCTGATTCCAATCAGGCAACCGACCCATCTCTAGTAACTATAACCTGTAATATTATTACCCTCCAGAAATACATCCAGGCCTCTCTTGAACTCTTTTAGTGAACTTACCATCACTACCTCCTCAGGCAGAGATTTCCATAGTTTCACTGCTCTTACCGTAAAGAATCCTCCTCTATGTTTGTGTACAAACCTTCTTTCCTCCAGGCGCAGAGGATGTCCTCTCGTCACAGTCACAGTCCTGGGGATAAATAGATGATGGGAGAGATCTCTGTACTGACCCCTGATATATTTATACATAGTTATTAGATCTCCCCTCAGTCGTCTTTTTTTCTAAAGTGAATAACCCTAATTTTGCTAATCTTACTGGGTACTGTAGTCCACCCATTCCAGTTATTACTTTAGTTGCCCTCCTCTAAACCCTCCTCTGCTATGTCTGTACACAGTACTCCATGTGTGGTCTGACTAGTGATTTGTAAAGTGGCAGGACTATGTTCTCATCACGGCATCTGTGCCCCTTTTGATGCAACCCATTATCTTATTGGCCTTGGCAGCAGCTGTCTGACACTGGTTTCTACAGCTTAGTTTGCTGTTCACTAAAATTCCTAGGTCCTTTTCCATGTCAGAGTTACCCAATGTTTTACCATTCAGTATGTACTGGTGACTTGCATTATTCCTTCCCATATGCATAACCTTACATTTGTGTTAAACCTCATCTGCCACTTCTCTGCCCAAGCCTCCAATCTATCAAGATCCATCTGTAGCAGTGCACTGTCCTCTTCTGTGTTAATTACTTTACACAGTTTAGTGTCATCTGCAAAAATTGATATTTTACTGTGCAAGCCTTCTATAAGATCATTAATAAATATATTGAAGAGAATTGGGCCCAATACTGACCCCTGTGGTACCCCACTAGTGACAGTGACAAAATCTGAGTATGTACCATTAATAACCACCCTCTGTTTTCTATCACTGAGTCAGTTACTTACCCACATACAGGCATTTTCTCCCAGTCCAAGCATTCTCATTTTATATACTAAACTTTTATGTGGTACTGTGTCAAGTGCTTTGGAGAAGTCCAGATATACGACATCCATTGATTCGCCGCGGGCAAGCCTAGAACTTACCTCCTCATAGAAACTGATTAAATTGGTTTGACATGACCGATCCCTCATGAAGCCATGCTGATATGGAGTTAATTGCTTATTTTCATTGAGGTACTCCAAGATAGCATCTCTTAGAAAACCCTCAAACAGTTTACCCACGACAGATGTTAAACTTACCGGCCTATTGTTTCAAGGCTCTGTTTTTGGACCCTTTTTGAATATTGGCCCCACATTTGCTATGTGCCAATCCTGTGGAACACTCCCTGTCAGTATAGAGTCCTTAAATATCAGAAATAAGGGTCTGGATATGAGATTACTTAATTCTCTTAGGATACAGGGGTGTATGCCATCCGGTCCTGGCGATTTGTCTATTTTAATCTTTTTAAGACGTCGCTGTACTTCTTCCTGGGTCAGACAGGGCACTTTTAATGGGGAATTTACTTTTATATTCTGCATTTCATCTGACAGTTTATTTTCCTCAGTGAATACAGTGGAGAAAAAGATAAATTAGTAGCTTTGCTTTCTCCTTATCACTCTCTGCAACTCCCCCCTCATTACTCTGTTAGGGGCCGACACCTTCAGGTTTATACTTTTTACCATTTATATAATTGAAGAACATTTTAGGGCTATTTTTATTCTCTTTGGCGATTAATCTCTCGGTCTCTAGTTTGGCTGCTTTTATTTGTCTTTAACATATTCTATTTTTTTCCTTATAGTTTTTCAATGCTTCCTTGCCACCCTCCTGTTTTATTGACTTAAATGCTTTCGTTTTGTCATTTATTGCCTTCTTTACAGTTCTATTTATCCACATTTGTTTTTTCTTATTCCTTAACATTTTATTCCAATAAGGTATGTATCTCTTACAATTAGATATTAGGATGCTTTTAAAAGCTTCTGTGAACTAGACTAATATAGCAGAGCTACAGAGGGTTCAGAGGATGGCAACTGAAGTAATAACTGGAATGGAATGGGTGGACTACAGTATCCAGAAAGATTATCAAAATTAGGGTTATTCAGTTTAGAATAACGATGACTGATGGGAGATCTAATAACTATGTATAAATATATCTGGGGTCAGTACAGAGATCTCTCCCATCATCTATTTATCCCAGGGGCGGACACAGACAGCAGAGGGCCCCATGCAAGGAATGTATCTGGGCCCCCCAACCTCCCCTGGACATATCCCCCTTCTCCCCCCACTCAGCCCCTCTGACATTTCATGCTCCGATGCTCTCTCTTGCCCTGGGCTGTTTTGTTTACATTTTTACACTGCTAAGCGGAGACGTCACTGGCACTGATCGGCGGCTTTACAGGCTATGGCGGCGCTAAAGCCCCTCCATTAGTGCCGGTGATGTTACCGGACTCAATGCTAGGTGGAAGCCCCCCTCTCCATAGTACCTCCAGTGGTAATAAGGCTCCCTACAGTGCCCTCAGTACTAATAAGCCCCCCCTATATGGCACCCCTAATAGAAATAAGGCCAATCTATATGGCACTTCTATAGAGCCCTCAGTAGTAGTAATGCTCCCCACCACTGCTCACTGTATTTATAATGTTCCCTGCAGTGTCCCCTGTAATTATAATGCCTCCTGCCGTACCCCCTAGAGTTATAATATTCTCTGTAGTGCTCCTATAAATTATAATGCTTGTCCTCTCCCTCCAGTTTTCTATACCATGCAGTCCCATGCAAATAACACCAGTCCTCTCCCACCATTTTTCTATATGATACAGTCCCATGTAAATAACCTCTCTTCTTTACAGTCTTCTATACCATGCAGTCTCATGTAAATAACATCACTCCTCTCTCTCCAGTCTTTTATACCATGCAGTCCCGTGTAAATAATACAAGTCCTCTCCCACCAGTCTTCTACACAATACAGTCCCATTTAAATAACAACAGTCCTCTGCCACCAATCTTCTATATGATACAGTCTCATGCAAATAACCTCTTTTCCTTAAGTCTTCCATAACATACAGTCCCATTTAAATAACTTAAATCCCCTCCTTCAGCCCCTCCAACACATAGTCCCATGTAAATAACATCATTCCTTACCCTCCAGTCCTCTATAATATACAGTCCTATGTAAATAACACCAGTAATCTCCCCCCATTCTTCTGTAACATACAGTCCCATGTAACTAACACTGCCTTTTTCTGCACTGGTCACATATCGGTGACCCCATCACAGGTCCTCCCACCACTTTCACTGCTGAAATGATCACATGACTATGATGTCATCGCAGGTCCTTCAACTATTGAGTATAGGCAGAACGGGCAGCAGATTCACCGTAAGTGCTAATAAGGCGCCCCACCCCCCAAGATGACCAGGTTACCCAATTGACAGAGGGTGGGAGTGAAAAATTTATAAAATTAATAAAAAAATACCTCTGCTGGTATTTTTGTCTCTTTGGGCTCCTAGTGTTATGTCCGCCCCTGATTTATCTCCAGGACTGTGACTGTGATGAGGGGGCATCCTGTGTCTATGGGAAAGAAGGTTTGTGTACAAACACAGAAGAGGATTCTTTACAGTAAGTGAGACTATGGAACTCTCTGTCTGAGGAGGTGGTGATGGTGAGTTCACTAAAAGAGTTCAAGAGGGGCTTATATGTATTTCTGGAGTTTAATAATATTACAGGTTATAGCTACTAGAGATGGGTTGTTGATCCAGAGAGTTATTCTGATTGCCTGATTGGAGTCGGGGAGGATTTTTTTCCCCTAAAATGAAGAAAATTGGCTTCTACCTAATGGGGTTTTTTGCCATCCTCTGGATCAAGTTGCAGCATAACAGGCTGAACTGTCGGCAGTACTTTGTTTTCCGTCCTGCATAACGGAAACCAGATACGGTAGATCCGTTATGCTTACCCATAGACTTCTATTATGACGGATTAAAAACGGAATGCCTTTTAAATAGAATTGAGCGAACGTGCTCGCAATGAGCACTGTAGTGCTCGGATCCCCTGCGCTCGCATGGCCGCAGGCATCCGGATCCGTCCTCACCTGACTGTAAGTCAATGGGGGCGGATCTGTTTCGTATGACACACGAGTGTGTCATACCAAACGGATCCGTCCCCACTGACTTGCAGTCGGGTGAGGAGGACGGATCCGGATGGCTGCTCCCATGCGAGCGCAGGGGATCCGAGCACTACAGTGCTCGTTACGAGCACGATTGCTCAACTCTACTTTTAAAGTCTTAACAAATTCCATTATATTCTTTTATAACTCCTAATTCAAGTGTGAACCCGCCCTAAGGTTGCTGCCACACCGTATTTTTTAGACTAAAAACAGACGCAAACAGGGTGCTGGCACACAATGCAGTTATGACCTGCATTCAGGATGCAGTTTTCAATTTAGCCAGTTTAGCAGCCTCATTAAACCCTAGTGTTCTGCATAGTGGAAATCATTTAATTAATTTCAGCTAGCTACAATAAAAAAAACTGCATCCTGAATGCATGTCAGAACTGCACTTTGCGCCGACACCCTGTTTGTGTCTGTTTTAAGTCTAAAAAATACTGTTTTAGGGCTCATGTGCACGAACGTGTGCATTCAGTGCCCGTGCTGTGGACCGCAATTTGCGGTCCACAACGCACGGGCACTGACATTGGGGCCACCGGATTCGGATCGCTGACCCATTCATTTGAGGGCGTCCCCGCACCGCAAAAAAGTAGTGCTTGCGCTACTTTTTTGCAGTGCGGAGGCACGGCCAGAAACACCACGGAAGCACACCGTAGTGCTTCCGTGGTGTTCCGATCCGTGCCTCCGCTCCGCATCTCCTGGATTGTGGACTCATTAAAGTGAATGGGATCCGCGATCCGTGATGCGGGCTGCACACGGCCGGTGCCCGTGTATTGCGGACCCGGCGTATGCGGGCCGCAATACGGGCACAGGCCGGCACCGGTCGTGTGCATGAGCCCTTAGACTCTTACTACTGAAATTGCACCTGTTTCCGAGGTTTTTGTGTCTCATTCGACTATTTTGATTTTTTAGACAATTTCTAACTTTTTTGACTTTTTTTCCAACCTATTTATGCAGGAGCACCTTTTTTGCACCTGACTTTGTAGCAAAAACAGTCTAATCTCCACTCCAGGGGTGGTGTACTTTTCTATGTCAGTTTTGAGTAGTGAATTGCCTTTATCAAAAGTGATGAAAAGGAAAATCGGCTTAGTTTACCACCAACCAATCAGATTCAACCAAACATTAATTTTTCAGAGCTCGTTTGGAAAATGAAAGGTGGAATGTGATTGGTTGCTCTGGGCAACTAAGCCAGTTTTTCTTTACATCAGCTTGATAAAACTCCCCAGTAGTTTACTGGAGAAATTAGATTTTCACCGCAAAGATGCACACATTTTTCATGCACACAAGTGAATAGGAATCTATCTAATTGAAAAACAATCACCAGAGGTCAGACTAATAAAAATACACCTGGTCTAATTCATCAACAGCTGGGTGACTTTTAATAAACGCTTAACAAAAGAGATACAGCTACAGTATATATACAGTATACCTGTCTAATTT
Organism: Rhinella marina; assembly: GCA_900303285.1. Classification (NCBI taxonomy): domain Eukaryota; kingdom Metazoa; phylum Chordata; class Amphibia; order Anura; family Bufonidae; genus Rhinella; species Rhinella marina. The sequence continues at coordinate 67,340 of ONZH01012854.1, forward strand.
TATGGCCACAAACAGGCAAGCTTGATAAATGTGCCCCACTAACTGTGTAAAAAAGGCATTTTTACATTTTAAAATAAGTTTAAGTCCTGAGACGATAATTACCTGTATAGAGTGACATAGTTTGATGCTTTGGAAACTGATGCAGTAATAACTACTGTAAGTGGACAACCTACCGTATTTTTCGCTTTATAAGACGCACCCGATGATAAGACGCACCCCAGATTTTAGAGTAGGAAAATAGGAAAAAAATATTTTCCATCAGACCTCATATCAGACCCCCCATAAATTTCAGGACATCACATCAGACCCCCATCAGACCTCAGATCAGCCCTTCCAGACCCCCATCACCGCAGAACATCCCACTCAGCCCCCATCAGACCTCAAATCAGCCCACTGAGCCCTCATCAGACCTCAGATCAGCCCACTGTGCCCCCACATCAGCCCACAGTGCCCCCATCAGACCTCAGATCAGCCCACTGTGCCCCCATATCAGCCCACTCTGCCCCTATCAGACCTCATCTCAGCCCACTGTGCCCCCATCAGACCTCAGATCAGCCCACTGTGCCCCCATCAGACCTCAGATCAGCCCACTCTGCCCCATCAGAACAAAATAAAAAAACTCTCTGACCTCTCCTGTGCCGCGGCTCCGCTCCTGGTCCGGCGCTCCTCATAGTGCGCACACTACGTCCTGACACTGTACGAGGTCAGGACAGTCCAGCACTAGGAGGAGAAGACAGAGGAGTGCTGGAGCAGAGCTGCAGCGCAAGAGGGTGAGTATGTTTCCCCGCTCCTGGCACCTATTACATACTAATGAGCGCTTCCATAATGGAAGAGTTCACTAGTATTCGCTTTATAAGACGCACCGCCATTTTCCACCTACTTTTGGGGGGAAAAAGTGCGTCCTCAATATGAGTATCTTTATTAAAAAACTTAAAAATCTATGAAAATTTGTAAAAATTGGCATATTTTCCTATTTTCAACTGCACTATTTCACATACATACATAAATACTGTTCACAGTTTTTATCAGAAATATAATTCCACATCTTTTCTTTATTTTGGCTGCCCTTACAAAAAACTTTTACTCTTTTTTTTAAATTTAGGAGACTTTTAACATTAATTTTAACATTTTTGAAGTACATATTTTTTTCCTGCAACAAGCCAAGTTTGCAGAGGCTTATAAGTGTCAGAATAATAGAACACCCCCCGCCCCCCCAAAAAAAGTGACCCCATTTTGAAAACTAGACCTATTAACGTATTCATCTATGGGTGTAATGAGTTTTTTGACCCCTAGTTTATAAAGAAATTAATGCTAAGGGGTTGTTCACATATCAGTTGTTTGATCAGTTTTTTCCATCAGTTATTGTCAGCCAAAACCAGGTGCAGGTCAAAAACACAGAACAGGTGCAGATCTTTTCATTATACCTGATCTCTGTTTAGTGTCCACTCCTGGGTTTGGCTCACAATAACTGATGGAAATAACTGATCAAATAAATGACGTGTGAACAACCCTCAAGCGGGCAAAAAAATTATTTTTCATTTTTTTACACAAAAGTCTACAGAGCACATGAAAAGTACACCCCAAAGTGTATCACCCCATTTCTCCTGTCTTCAGAAATATCCCCATTGTGGCACTTGAAAAACGGCAGGGCCCAAACATAAAGGAGCACCCAGTGGCTTTCAGAACACAAAATTGGCTTGAAAATATTTTAGGCCCCATTGTAAAGTTGTAATGGCGTTGAGTTGCCAAAACAATAGAAAACCCCCATAAATGACCCCATTTTGTAAACTAGACCCCCTAAGGTATTTATCTAGGGTTGTAGTGAGCTTTTAGACCTCCTAGTTTTTTTGTAGAAATTAATGCAGAAAAAATAAAAATATTTTTCATTTTTTACACAAAAGTCTCAATTTAAAGAGTTTTTTCTACGGAGCACATGAAAATGAAGAAATACACCCCAAAATGTATCACCCCATTTCTCCTATCTTCAGAAATATCCCCATTGTGGCCCTAATCTTATGTCTTGACACACAGCAGGGCGCAAACATGAAGGAGCACCTGGGGCCTTTCAGATAATAAACAGAAAATGGTTCAGGCCCGTAAAGCTGCCAAAATTATAGAAACCCCCATGAATGACCCCATTTTGAAAAATAGACCCCCTAAGGTATGCATCTAGAGGTATGGTGAGTTTTTTGACCCCTTAGTTTTTGAAGAAATAAATGCTAAGCAGGTGAAAAAACATTTTATTTTCATTTTTCCACAAAAATGTCAATTTAAAGTTTTTTGGACTTTGCAAATAAATATGAAGAAGTACACCGTAAAATATATCAACCAATTTTTCTTGTCTTCGGAAATACAAACATAGAAACAAACATAGAAGAGGATTCTTTACGGTAAGAGCAGTGAGACTATGGAACTCTCTGCCTGAGGAGGTGGTGATGGTAAGTTCACTAAAAGAGTTCAAGAGAGGCCTGGATATATTTTTGGAGGGTAATAATATTACAGGTTATAGTTACTAGAGAGGGGTCGTTGATCCAGGGAGTAATTCTGATTGCCTGATTGGAGTCGGGAAGGAATTTTTTTCCCTAAAGTGGGGAAAATTGGCTTCTACCTCACAGGGGTTTTTTGCCTTCCTCTGGATCAACTTATAGGAAAACAGGCCGAACTGGATGGACAGATGTATTTTTTCGGCCTTATAAACTATGTTACTATGTTACTATGTAACTGTGTGGTATGTCTCAAAACAGGGGTAATTGCAGAGGCCTGGTTGTGATGGGCAATTGGGGCAGTAAAATTGGGTTTCCCTCCTCCTTCCATGTTTGTTACACAGCCAGCATCGTTTCTGAGGATTTGTCTTGCTGCCAGTGGCAGGGACGGGATGAGAGAAGTGGCGTTTTGAAAGCCTTAGAAGATCCTCAGATTCAAAGGCCTGCCCAGGTGCGGGGGACTCAAACAGGAGAATCTCAACCACCTTCTCCTAGAACTCGAGAAAGTTGAGGGCTCCTTGGGCCTTTTTAAATAAAACAAAACAAAACTATTATAGGTAGCAATCTGAATGAGGTAGATTGCTACCTTTTTATACCAGGCCCTGTTTTTTGCTTCACCAGGTAGGGTTGAAGCACCTGGTCCGAGAGGTGCACTTCCCATACATTTATTATAATCTGTCACACAGACCGATTTGTATTTGTCAGCGGTAGTCCCCCTCTCCCTAACTGCCACTGTGGTGACTGTGTGCACGGTAGTGAGCATGTAGACATCCTCCTGTCCTTCCACTTCACTGCAAGCAGCTGGTCACTTGCAAAAGTGAAGAATGTTCCTCTCTCCAAACGATTGGACACCAGTGGTTGTGGGTATCCCACTCTATTTTTACAGACTGTCCCTCAAGCCCCTGTGTTTGCAGCATGGAGGGATTTAAAAGGGGTATGCTGGTATAAAAATTATCAGTGTAAACGTGGTACCCTTTGTGCAGGCGTGGCGCCAATAGATCCCACACAATTTTTCTGGATGTCCCAATATTTTCGAGGCAGCCTGGGGGTTTTAAGTTGGGAGTTTCTGCCCTCATATACAGACAGACTGCAGGTGTAGCTGGTTGTGCTCTCGCACACCTTATATAATTTTACCCCATATCTGGCACGCTTGGAGGGAATAAACTGACGGAAGGAAAGACAGCCTTTAAAACTAAAAAGGGATTCATCGACTAGATTTTTATCAAGGGAGTATAATTTTAAGAATAAATCCCTAAGTAGGGAAATAAAGGGTCTTAATTTATTTAGGCAGTCATAGGCTGGGTTAGTTCTGGGGGGGACTTGGGAATTGTCTGAAAAATGCATAAACCGCATTAGGGCTTCATAGCGGGACATAACTGCTGCAAACACAGGGGTTGAGTGGACAGTACTCGCAGCCCAATAGGATCGGACAGATGGCTTTTTTACAATGCCAATGTCCTGGCTAGCCCCCAATTTTTTTTTCATTTCAAGGACACGTGTGGGGGTCCACCATCTTATATAAATAGACGTGGGCTTTTGTACAGCAAATTGTGTGGCGTACAGATAAGTCTGCTGCACAATTAATTCCAGGACTTTATCGTCCACAAATAATTTTAAAAAAATCATAAGCAGTAAAATTGGTGACGTCCACATTAATTTGAGGAGTGGATAAAAATTGGGGTACTTTGGGGGGGGGGGGAAATGATGAAGCAGGAACCCACGTAGTAGAAGGGATGGGACCGGTGGGTGGCGAATGCGACGAGGTGGCGACTTCTACCACTTTAGGGCTATGGGGTCTGGGGATGGAAGCGGAGCTAGAGTCCCCGCTATTGGAAAAAATTTCTGCCTCTGAAGTGGTGTTGAATTCTGAAGTGGAGTTGTCACAGCATAGAAATTCGTATGCCTGCTCTGCACTATATAATCTTTGAGCCATTTTTTTTTACTAAAAAGCTCAGAAAGAAAAAAAATATATTATATATCCCACTCTAAAAATTAAAATTAAATGTTCGCTAGAGTCAATAGCGGTGCATCCACTGACTGACTGACTGATGGACAGTGACAGATAGCCTCTGAATGCTAGTGACAGATGGACACACGGTCCCTAATGAAAGTAACTGACCGTCCCTAATAGACGCCTAATGATGGACGGTGGTCCCTGATGGTTACTGTGCTGAAGGCATATCTTCAGCACAGTAACCACTGCGCATGTCTACGCCATTTATTTTCTACTTTATTTCAGGGGGGGCTCCTGGCCTTCAATAAAACATTTGGGGGCCATATTGGCCCGATTGGGGTGCTGGGGGACCCGATCAGGGCATAATTCATAACTCTCTCTCCTCTCCTGAGGAGAAAAAACCTGTGCAGGGGCCCTCTTTCATGAAGGCACCGGGGTGGAGGGCCCTGATCCCTGCACCGGAGACTTTCTCCCTCCTCTCTTACATGAGAGGAGAGAGAACGTTTATTGCCGGCAGCTCAGCGGTGTCTGATCACGTGATTGCCGTGATACAGTGTATCACAGCAATCACATGATCAGAGACTGCTTGTCACTGTCTCTGATAATTGCCCCCAGCCCTCAGCTACCTCCGGTAGCTGCGGGCAGGGAGCACCTGCGCTTTTAGCGCTAGCTTGGGCTGAAGTGCCGCCGTAAAAAGGCGGCGCTCCAGCCCAAGGTCCCTTAGTGACCGCCATAAAAACACCTATGGGTGGTTACTAAAGGGTTAACATTCAGCATATAGTACTACTTATAGGCTTAAAGGGGTTATCCAAGCCAACCATATGATATGGCCCTTTTAATTAACCTGTGGAAAGAAGCACTTTACTCACATACTCACCCTTCTCCACCCTGCTGCTTCCTGGCTCCATAGTCCAGTCACATGACTCCACTTCACCAGGTTTTTCTTCTTCTAGCCAGGTCCCATATTCTTGTCTTCCTGCTGCTGCAGTTGACGGAACCTCATCTCCTGGGGGTTTCCAGATTTGCACTCCTGACTAGGGATGAGCGAACTTCTGTTTTCAAGTTCAACGTACAAGGTTCAGGTTATCTAAGAATTCCGGTATGGATTCTGCTACCACGACCCATAAGTTATGGCCCGTGGTAGTGTAATTCATAACGGAATTCTTAGATAACCCAAACCTGAAACTTGTGCGCTGAACTTGAAAACGGAAGTTCGCTCATCACTACTGACGCATGCTCAATGCTATCATAGTATTGAGCCAGTGTCAGGGCCTCTGCAGTGAACTGAGTTTCTGAGCTGACAGCTCAGTTCACTGTTTGCAATGTGCTCATGTCTGGGAGTCCCTGCTGGACTCCATGGCCCTGATTTATCATACCTTCACTCCAGAATTCTGTCTTCAAAAAGTCGCACGATAGGGCTTTTGCGACTTTTTTGCGCATTTTTTTGCGACTTTTTGCATGTGTACACTACTCACTCCAGTTTGTAATATGGGTGGAAAAGTGGGTGTGGTTAGCCATGTTAATGAGTTTCACTCCAGATTTATCATTGCGACTTTTTTAAAAAAGTCGCAAAATAGTCGCAATCTCACTCCAGGAGGAGGGTGGAGTAGGAAAAGTGGAGTGGCTTCTCTAGACAGAAGTGTTAGGTTTAAGGACAAGCCACATTTATCAAACAACCTGTGACATTTGATAAATGTGGCAGAAAGTACTCCAACACAGACTGAAGCAAAACTGACTTCAAATATTTTCCTAATGATAAATTCCCCCCCATATGGCTGTGTCCATGTATGGACTGGGTGCCTGCGAAGATTAATTTAAAAACACGGGGGTGTTTTCAATAACATTGAAAGAGCTTGAGGACACCCATGTGTATTATTTTTTATTGGGTTATTAGAAAAATATATAATATTTACAGAGGATTTGAACCCACAACCATCTGCACTACTGGGCAGTATTCTGATCACTGAGCCACAGAACTCAGTAATAAAAGGTACAACCAATTATTTGTTTAAAAACCTTTATGCATCAAAAAGCTTTCATGTATTATATGTTTATATATTGCAGATATATCTATATATATATATACTGTGTGTGTGCATGCGTGTATATATATATATATATATATATATATATATATATATATATATACATATTATAAAGCTGAGTGTATGTGTGTATGTCCGCTAAAGGAATCCGCACTGTCGCATTTACAATTGCAAAATGTGGCACACAGGTACATCAGGTATCTCGGGTCTCTGTTTCTGAGATATTCCCAAAAAATGCATTAGCCAATAGAAGCCGGGTCACATGACCCTTATCAGCTAATAGAAGCTTGTAGGCCCTTATGCCCCTTTCACACGAGCGGGAGACTTGCATGTCTCCCGCAACGCATCTACAGGGCTGGACTCGGCACGGACAGGGATCGCATATAATGCTATGCGATCCCAGTCAGTGCCGAGTCCAGCCCTTTAGATGCGTTGCGGGAGACATGCGAGTCTCCCGCTCGTGTGAAAGGGGCATTACTCTCCACATACACAGTTTTACAACAGGTTTCCATAACAACACAGCCATTTTTCTTCACTGCTGTAGGTCAGCTTTAAAGGGACAAGGCGCTGTGGATGACACTGTTAAAGAGGTATTCCAGTTACCATAACTATAACTTATGTTTAAGACTAATTCATCATCAATCATTACCTAATATAATGTAAATTTCACGTATTTACTGTTCAGTAGTAATAAAAGATGTTTTCTTCCACTGCTACCAACTGTGTTTCCTCATAAATCACCATGGCATCAACCTGCAATTCAGGCCACCCTCATAACAAGGACTTAAAAACCCCACCCCCAGGTCTAGATAAGTCACGCCCCTGACCCAGTCAGGTCACGCCGCCGCCCACTCCGTAGCAGATGAGGATTGAAAAAATGAAGGTAAAAATCAACATCTGTAAGCTGCCGGGGTGGTAGGGAGGGTGACTTTCTCCCTGCAGCTCACGCTCAGATTGTACAGTGCTGCTGTCTGAAAGTGAGCTGTTCAAAAGGACATCCCTGTGACCATCCAGGCCCTGCGCCGTACGGAGGACAGGGAGTCTGAAAGCCGGACTATCCGGCCTAAACCGGACCTCTAGCCACCCTAGCGGCAGACTGCTGTGGAGGTCACTGTTAAGGGAGGAGGGGACTGTGGAGGCCACTATTAAAGGGGCAGCAGAGTACTGTGAGGTCACTGTTAAGAGAGTGGGGTACTGTGAGGTCACTGTTAAAGGGGCAGTTGCTGTGAAGTTCTCTGTCAAGGGGGCCAGGAATGGTGGAGGTCAGTTAAGAGGACTGTGTCCTATGGTCAGTGTTAAGGGGTGGGTGCTGTAGAGGTCACTGTTAAGGGGGCGGGTCCCTGTGAAGGTCACTGCCAAGGGGGCACTGTAGGGGGGCTCAGTGTTAAGGAGTGGGGGGCTGTAGAGGTCACTGTCAATATCTTTTAATGACACACACAAACATTAAATGAAATACATGAAATATACCCGGGCGAAGCTGGGTCCTTCTGCTAATATATATATATATATATATATATACATACATGTCTTATTTCCATCACGTTCATTTCCGTCATTTGATGGAGATGGTGCTTCCATTACTTTAATTGTTCTCCTTCTATAACGGATGGTTTTATGTTAATTGTAACTTAGTATGTGCCATTAAATTTTTTGCAGTTACCAAAAAATATAAAATGATATTTCTACTATATATGGAAACATAATACAAAGGAACAGTCTACTAAGGTTTTTAACCAGTATATATTCCCTCTCTTTAAAAATGAAGCTACAGTATGTATATAGCTCAGTAATTAGATGTGTTTTCATACCGATAGTTATGGGTTCAAGATCCCACAAAAAATATTTTTTATATATTAAAAAAAATCCAAATGTGACACAATCTAGCCCCTATGGATGTCAACATTATGGGTGCACTGTGGATGTCACTGTTATGGGGGCACTGTGGATGTTACTGCTATGTGGGCACTGTGGATGTCACTGTTGTGAGGGCACTGTGGATGTCACTATTATGAGGGTACCGTGGATGTCACTCTTATGGGGGCCGCTGTAGATAACAATGTTATGAGGGCACTGTAGAGGACACTGTTATGAGGGCACCGTGGATGTCAGTGTTATGGGGGCGCTGTGGATGTCACTCTTATGGGGGCGCTGTGGATGTCACTGTTATAGGTGCACTGTAGATGTCACTATTATGGACGCTCAGTATGAGTGATAGGGCTCATGCAAACGACCATGATCAGCCCAGGAATCACAGTCCATGTATCGGTCACAATTACCAGGCTGACCACGGCTCCCCTGACCCGAACTGACTGCATGATAGTAATGTATGATACAACCAGTCTGTATCTGACTGCAGGGCAGTTGTTGTGTACTTACCTCTCCAATCAGATAGAGGCTGTATCATATATTGCTGTCATACAGCCAGTTTGGGTCCGGAGAGTGCGGTTGGCCTGAAAGATGCATCCTGTACATGGTCTGTGTTTCCCGGGCTGATCATAGTCGTATCCAGGGGCGGACATACCGCCTGTGCAGCCGGTTCGGCTGCACAGGAGCCCAGGGCTGGAGGGGGACCCTTTCTTACCGGCGGCAGGGCAGGGAGAGATGAGCGCTTCCATTGTGGAAGCGCTCATGTCTATATACATCTGTATCGCCGTCCTTAGGATGGCGATACAGATGGATACTGCGGGGCAAGGGAGGGAGAGGCGTCTCCCTTCCCCGTTCCTCTGATAGGCTGCAGGCACTAGGCCTGCAGCCTATCAGAGGCCGGCACAGGCGGCGCGATGACGTCATCGCGCCACCGGAGCCGTACAGCACGGGACACAGGCCGGAAGAGGCCTGCATCGCGTCGCTGAAAGAGGCAAGGAGGTATGTATAAGTCTTTATTTTTTTCATTTAAGCTTTGCTATGTGAACTATCTGGCACACAGTGGGGGCACTATGGAGGAGGAGCACTAAGGGGGCCACTATGGAGGAGGAGCACTATGGGGGCCACTATGGAGGAGGAGCACTATGGGGGCACTATGGAGGAGGAGCACTATGTGGGCACTATAGGGGGCACTATGGAGGAGGAGCACAATGGGGGCACTATGGAGGGCACTATGGAGGAGGAGCACAATGGGGGCACTATGAAGGAGGAGCACTATGGGGGCCCTATATATATATACTGGCACTATGGGGACCCTATCATATATACTGGCTCATATGGGGGGCACTATGGAGGAGGAGGAGGAGCACAATGACGGGCACTCTGGAGGAGGAGGACCACTATGGGGGCCCTATCTTGTATACTGACACAAATGGGGGGTACTATGGAGGGGAGAGGAGCACTATGAGGGCATCTACTGGGAGTCCTATCTTATACACTGGCACACATGAGGGCACTATGGAGGGGGAGGAGCACTATGGGGGCCCTATCTTATATACTGACAGACATGGGGGCACTATAGAGAAGGAGGGAGAGGAGCACTATTGGGGTCATTGTATAGGGGCATTATACTGGCACACATAGGGCACTATACAGACTTTGGCTGAACTGAGGGCACTAAGAGGGTTTTTGGGCACACAGTAGGGGGCATTGGCACACATTATGAGGGCACTATTGGGACATTGGCTGGCCGGGGGCACTAATTATTTCTATTAGTGGGACTTTGAGGAGCACTATTACGGTGGGGGGCACAGTATCATCTTAGCACAGCTATTTTTGGGGAACATTATGGTTACACTGTTAGTGTCAGGGACATTATTTCCTGGGTGCAGTTATTTTTTAGGGCACTGTGTGACAATAATTACTGAAGGCGGTAGTATTTGCAGGGGGACTGTTTCTGCAGTATAGTTTTGGGGAGCACAGCGGCATAGTATTGGGGAGTGGCAGGATGGGGAGTTCAAGAAAGTGGGAGAATGATAGAAAAGTAGGAAACTAAGATGTCTATTTGTCAAACTCTGCAGAGAGAAGTGATGGCTGAAAGAAATCATCATTGCGGTCTGGTCTGAAAGGAGAAGATGAGGAAAGAGAACATCTACATCTAAGAAGACGTCACTGGATGTAAGAGGTATGTGCGCTGTATTAGACTACTTTCACATTTGAGTTAGTGATTCTGGCAGGCTGTTCCAGCAGAGAACAGCCTTCTGGAATTCACTGGATCCGGCACTGCTGGAGGCAGAATGCCCGCCGGCCCCATTAACTATAATGGGCTCCGGCAGATATCCGGCCACAATCTGGCAAAAATGCTGAGAATCAGCGGGACACAAACTGCTGCATGCCTGAGTTTGTGTCTGGCCAATTTCTTGCATTCTCTGCCAAATCAGTTGGCCGGATCGTAGTGCTGCATGTGTGAAAGTAGCCTTACCCTGTATGTTTTGTATTGCTGTATGTAATGTTAGGACACCATAGGTTAGGTTGAGAATTTGGTTTGGGAAAGGGGGGGGCCCAAACAAATTTCTTGCACAGGGGTCCTCTGCTGTCTGTGTCCGTCCCTGGTCGTATCACACATGATAGGCCAAGATAAACACTGCAGCAGGCAGGACCGAAAAATAATTAGGCCTCAGCACACCACTGTATCCGTTCTGCGGTCTGCAAGTCGTGGATCCACTAAATAAGGATACCGTCTGTCTGTGATCCGCAGTCCCATTGACCTTTATGGGTTCAAGGTCTGCATTTTGAGGACCAGAATAGGACATGTTCTATTTTTTGAAGAAATGACATACGGATGTGGATGGTAAACAGTTAAAGTCCAGGTGTTTTTCATATCCACGTGTCAATTCCGCAACAGATAGAACATGTTCTATTCAGGTCCTCAAAATGCAGAGCTCAAACCCATAGAATCCAATGGCTCTGCGAAAAAATGCAGATCACAGACATACGGTATCTTTATTTAGCAGATCCACGACTTACAGACAGCAAAACGGATGTGGTTGTGTGCATGAGGATCTATATACACACTTCAGCAGGCAGTATCATACAAGATAGGATTAAATACACACTTCAGCAGGCAGTATCCCACAGGATCATACATGAGAATCCTTAATACAGGAACAGCATACTGTATCACAGATAACTGATTTAGATACAGAGGCATAGCAGACTGTATATGACATGTTAAGCTAAGATACACAACACATCAGACAGTATCATACAAGATGGAATTAGATACACATCTCAGCAGTCAATATCACACACAAGAGCCTACGTATCAGGCTTGGTAGACTGTATCGTACATGGTAGGATTAGATACACATGTGATTGGATATGCTTGCTGATTCAAGCAGTTTATTTCACTCTGGAAATGGTGAGGGAGGAACCTATGAACTGTCAGTGATTGGATTTAGAATCTAAGTGAGAAATAGACTAGCATGATTCATTATGGGTCTAGTAACATGTCCATAGGAGTGTTAAGCCTCATTCACATGTCCGTGTCCGTGCTCAAATCCGTGAGCAGGTGGTCAGTGATGCATCCATGAAGCTGCCTTGAAGGATCCGTGTTGGGTCCGTGTTGCATCCGTGTTTCACTGACACTGAACAGCTGAAAAATAATTTTCAAAGCATCTCTTCTTAATGATCCATGAAACACGTATGCAACACGGATGACGTCCGTGAGGGATCCGTGGTTTTCATGGACTCATTGACTATAATGGGCATGAGGGATCCGGGAACACGGATCAAGATAGGACATGCATCCGTGCTAAAAAAAAAATGGAACCACGCACCGTGATGAAACACTGAGGTCTAAATACACACATTCAAATGAATGGAGACGTGTGCTGTCCGTAAAGAACATGTACAGCACATGTCCGTGAAACATTGACGTGTGAATGAGGCTTTAGAGGGAGTAGCTGCTGCAGACAGAGCAGTGTGGAGGGCGTGTCCAGCCTGTGACTCATCACTGTGCAGAGCAACCAGGCTTTATTATCAATAGTTATATATTCAACAAAATAAGAAGGGGAAAAAGTAAGCAGATCTACCAGGAATGTCTGATGCCCAGACCGGCAGAACAGGGAAAACAGGTATTAGGGGCATATGTATGAATGGTGAGGGGTGTTAGGAGCACATAAAAAGAATTTTGATTTTGGGACCAGACAACCTCATAAATGGCCCACCGTGAGTAGGGTTTACATTATAAACCTTCTAAGGTTGAGTTTCCACATTCAGACTTTTTTTTCACCCGTACAGTACCAGCGCCATAACTGTACGGCGATGCAGACTGTGTTTAAATACCAGCGCCTTACAGCTACGGTGCACTGATCAACTGCAGGGCTTCGGTAGTCACTGATAGCTGGACCACTGCTGAATGCGTCAGCATTGGTGGAAACATGATGCCGACGCATTAATCCTTGCAATGTTGTGGTCAGCGCTTAACGCGGCATTTGCGGTATACTGTCGGGTGCCATGTCCATCGGGTCCCCGGGCTGCTGTGACAGGGACCCCATGGCTGGAAAGGCAGTCTGATGCCTTCCTTAGGGATCATGGCTGCCTTCCCTGTAGGCCTGTGAGATCCAGCAGGCTAAAGAGTATTACAGTGTGTAATACACTTACAGCCAATGCATTTCAACTCAGATGTATTGTAATGTATTGCACAGGGGACCAGACCCCCAAAAGTCTCAGAGTGGGACAAAAAAAGATAAAGTAAAAAAAAAAAATAAAAAAAAAATTACACAATAAAAAATTTTAAGTTTCAAGTAAAAAAAAGGCATCCTTTCCCCAAAATAATTTTTTTTAAATTGTAATAAATAGGGAAAAAAATAAAAGTAGACATATTAGGTATCGCCTCATCCGTATCAACTGGATCTATGAAAATATCACATGATCCACCCCATCAGGTGAACCCCGTAAAAAAAATAAAATAAAAACAGTGCCAAAACAGCCATTTTCTGGTCACCTTGCCTTACAAAAAGTGTAATACCAAGCGATCAAAAAGTCTTATGTACCCCAAAATGGTAAAATCAAACCATTATCTCTTCCTGCATAAAATGATCCCCTAGTCAATCACCCAAAAAAAAAATATGGCTCTCAGAAAATGGTAACACAAAAACAAGATTTTATAAGTTCAAAAATGTTTTTACTGTAACATAGTAACATAGTTTATAAGGCCGAAAAAAGACATCTGTCCATCCAGTTCGGTCTGTTTTCCTACAAGTTGATCCAGAGAAAGGCAAAAAAAACCCTGTGAGGTAGAAGCCAATTTTCCCCACTTTAGGGGAAAAAAATTCCTTCCCGACTCCAATCAGACAATCAGAATAACTCCCTGAATCAAGGACCCATCTCTAGTAACTGTAACCTGCAATATTATTACCCTCCAGAAATACATCCAGGCCTCTCTTGAACTCTTTTAGTGAACTTACCATCACCACCTCCTCAGGCAGAGAGTTCCATAGTCTCACTGCTCTTACCGTAAAGAATCCTCTTCTATGTTTGTGTACAAACCTTCTTTCCTCCAGGCGCAGAGGATGTCCCCTCGTCACAGTAACAGTCCTGGGGATAAATAGATCATGGGAGAGATCTCTGTACTGACCCCTGATATATTTATACATAATTATTAGATCTCCCCTCAGTCGCCTTTTTTCTAAAGTGAATAACCCTAATTTTGATAATCTTTCTGGGTACTGTAGTCCACCCATTCCAGTTATTACTTTAGTTGCCCTCCTCTGAACCCTCTCCAGCTCTGCTATGTCTGCCTTGTTTACAGGAGCCCAGAACTGTACACAGTATTTCATGTGTGGTCTGACTATGCCATTTTTTGTCACATTAACCCTTGTGAAAATGAAAACTTTGGGGCTAAAGCAACATTTTATTGGAATAAATGAAACTTTTCATTTTCACAGCCGAGTTTTTCCAAATTCCTTAAAACGCTTAGGGGGTCTTACGCTTCCGTAAAGTGCTCAGTAGCCCCCTTAATATATTCTTTAATGGGTGTAGTTTCCAAACCCTAGTGTTTTGCCATTTAGTATGTACGGGTGACTTGCATTATTCCTTCCTATGTGCATAACCTTACATTTGTCAGTGTTAAACCTCATCTGCCACTTCTCTGCCCAAGCCTCCAATCTATCCAGATCCATCTGTAGCAGTATACTGTCCTCTTCCATCTTAATTACTTTACACAGTTTAGTGTCATCTGCAAAAATTGATATTTTACTGTGCAAGCCTTCTACAAGATCATTAATAAATATATTGAAGAGAATTGGGCCCAATACTGACCCATGTGGTACCGCACTAGTGACCCAATCTGAGTATGTACCATTAATAACCACCCTCTGTTTTCTATTACTGAGCCAGTTACTTACCCACATACAGACATTTTCTCCCAGTCCAAACATTCTCATTTTATATATTAACCTTTTATGTGGTACACTATCAAATGCTTTAGAGAAGTCAAGATATATGACATCCATTGATGCGCCACCGTCTAGAACTTAAGTCCTCATAGAAACTGATTAAATTATTTGAAGATGACCAATCCCTCATGAAGCCATGCTGCTATGGAGTTATTTGCTTATTTTCATTGAGGTACTTCAAGAGAGTATCTCTTAGAAAACCTTCAAACAGTTTGCCCACAAGAGATGTTAAACTTACTGTCCTAAAGTTTCCTGGCTCTGTTTTTGAACCCTTTTTGAATATTGGCACCACATCTGCTATGCGCCAATCCTGTGGAACACTCTCTGTCAGTATAGAGTCCTTAAATATTAGAAATATGGGTTCTAAAATTCTAAGCCTTCTAACGTCCTAAAAAACTATATAAATATTTTATGAGGTATTGGTATCTGTCTTAAAAGTAGAGAAATTCAAATTTTGAAAATTTTGAATTTTTCAAAATTTTTGGTAAACTTTGGATTCTTTTATAAATAACAGTGAAATATATCGACTCAAATTTACCACTGTCATGAAGTACAATGTGTCATGAAAAAACAATCTCAGAATGGCTTGGATAAGTACAAGCGTTCCAAAGTTATTAGCACATATAGTGACACGTCAGATTTGCAAATATCGGCCTGGGATTTAAGGTGAAAAGTGGCTCGGTAGTGAATGGGTTAATGCAGTTTTTGAAACCAAAGTTAGAAGTGGATAATAAAGAAAGACACACAGGAAAAAATGGGGGTCATTTACTAAGACCAGCTTTTTAAGCTACAGTTAGATTCAGCTAATTTATGATGAGTATTGAGCCTCATCATAAATTAGACACATACATGTCAGCCATGCACCTGGAGAGGAAAAACACTTTATTCCCTTTGTGGCACATTTATCAAGGTCACCAGTTTTTAGGTGTAAAATTAGACAGATGTATTTTCTTCATCTGTCGGTCGTTTGCCCAGTATTTATAAAAAGCCCCAGAGCAGTTCATGAATTAGACTAGGTGTATTGCTATTAGGGCTCATGCACATGACCGTGGTTTTTCTCCACATCCGATCCGCATTTATGTGTATTTATTCGCTTCAATGGGTCCAGAAAAGATGTGGACAGCACAAGGAGCCCATATGTCCATTTCATGACACCCACAAAAAAATAGAATATGTCTTATTTTTGTCCAGGATATTCTGTTCAGCAATATGCGGAACGCATATGGCCAGTATCCGTGTTTTGCAGATCTTCAATTTGAGGATGCAAAAACATCAATGTTCGTGTGCATGAGGGCTTAGAGTCTGACCTGATGGTTCTTTTTCAGTAGATTCATATTCACTATGTCTACTTTATGTTGGTATAGTTTTGAAAATGCCATTTTATTTTTTAGGACTTTAGAAGGCTTAGAATTTTAGAAGCGATTCTTAAGTGACTCTATTTTGGAAACTATGGAATCGGTTTTATTGGTATTACTTTGGGGTAATGATTTTTGATTGATCTATATTACGTTTTTTGTGAGGCAAGGTAACCAAAAAATTGGCACAGTTTTTATTTTATGTTTCTTACAGTGTTCATCTGACTGGTTAGATCATGTGCTATTTTTATAAAACAAGTTGTTATGGATGCGATTATATTAATATATATATATATTATATGTCATTTTTTTTATTTGCTAGGTATAGCTTGTCTTTTACATAATAAAGCATTTTTGAAAAATAAATGTTTTTGTGTTTCCATTTTTTCTACAGCATTCACCTGTGGGGGTACATCTTTTGATATTTTTATACAGCAGATCGTTACAGACGTGGCAATACCTAATATGTATACTTATTTTATTTATTTACATTTTACACAATAACATAACATAGTAACATAGTTTATAATAACATAGCAATAAGCATTTTAGAAACAAAAAAATGTTAGTGTCTCCATATTCTGAGAGCCATAATTTTATTTATTTTTTTTGGGGCGATTGTCTTATGTAGGGACTCATTCTTTGCAGAATGAGGTGACTGATTGGTACTATTTTGGGGTGCATATGGCTTTTTGATCGCTTGGTATTACACTTTTTGTGATGTGAGGTGACATAAAATGGCTTTTTTGGCAGTTTTTATTTTATTTTATTTTTTACAACTTGGATGAACTTGCAGGATAACAGGCCGAACTGGATGGACAGGTGTCTTTTTTCGGCCTTATAAACTATGTTACTATGTTACAGTGTTCACCTGAGGGGTTAGGTCATGTGATATTTTTTATAGAGGTTGTTAAGGACTCGGTGATACCTGATATGTCTACTTTTTTATTTATTTCATTTTAACACAATAAAAGCATTTTTGAAACAAAAAATTATTTTACAACATGCAATTTTAGTCCGGCCGCTTCTCGGCATGTTTGCCGTGCTGCAGCCGGAACTGCGGCCCGCCCCCATTACAGTGAATGGGGACGGAGTGTAGTTCCGGCCACACACGTGCAGTAGCAGCAGCACGGATCCAGCAGGCTGTTCACCTGCCGGAACAGGCTGATGGACACCCATGCCTCCAATGTGAAAGTAGCCTTAGAAATACAAATCTGAGGGGTCAGCTGTAGCCTTTAAAAACTATAAAGAGCTAAATAAATTATGTAAGGGGGTAATAAAATCAGCGAAAATACACAATGAAATACAGGTGGCCAAAAAAAGTAAGAACAACCCCAAAACATTCTTCAAATACATAAATGCAAAAAAACCAAGGTCAGAACATGTAGGACCCCTAAATGATCATAACGGGGTGTTGGTCACTGGGGATCGAGAGAAGTAAGAGCTCCTAAATGGGTTTTTAGCTCTGTATATACAATAGAAGAGAGGGCATCTCATGAGGGTGATGCTACTGGTGGAAATACCTCAAATAACATACTTACCTGGCTGACTGTAGATATGGTCCTTAATATGCTAAAAAAAATTTTAAGTGAACAAGGTCCCATGTCCAGATGGGTTACACCCTAGAGTTCTAAAGGAGCTCAGTTCACTTATTGTTTTGCCTCTGTTCATAATATTTACAGATTCTTTAAGAACAGGCATTGTACCAAGAGACTGGCACAAGGCGAATGTGGTGCCCATTTTCAAGAAGGGTGCTAGGTCTTCACCAGGAAATTATAGACCAGTAAGCTTAACATGCTTAGTGGGAAAAATGTTTGAGGGCCTTCTACGGGACTACAGGCAGGATTATGTAACTGCCAATAATATAATAAGTGATAGCCAACATGGTTTTACTAAGAACAGAATCTGTCAAACTAACTTGATTTGTTTCAATGAGGAGGTGAGTAGATAGGCTGTCGATATTGTGTTTTTGGACTTTGCAAAGGCGTTTGATACTGTCCCTCATGGACGACTAATGGGTAAATTGAGGTTTATTGGTTTAGAAAATATAATTTGTAATTGGATTGAAAATTGGCTTCATGATCGTATCCAAAGAGTTGTGGTCAATGATTCCTACTCAGAATGGTCCTCGGGTATAAGTGTTTTTTCCCAAGGTTCTGTGCTGGGTCTGCTATTATTTAACTTATTCATTAATGACATAAAGGATGGGATTAATAGTGCTGTTTCTATTTTTGCAGATGACACCAAACTTTGTAATGAGGTGCAGTCTATGGAAGATGTTAATAAGTTACAAGCTGACTTGGATAAACTTACTGTTTGGGCTTCCGCTTGGCAAATGAGGTTCATAGATAAATGTAAAGTTATGCACTTGGGGGCTAATAATCTGCATGCAGCATATGTCCTAGGGGGAGTAAAACTGTGAAAGTCACTTGTTGAGAAGGATCTGGGTGTACTAATACATCACAGACTAAATAACAGCATGCAATGCCAATCAGCTGCCTCTAAGGCCAACAGAATTTTGTCTTGTATTAAAAGTGGTATAGACTCGCGGGACAAGGATGTAATATTGACACTATACAAAGCATTGGTACGGCCTCAACTGGAATATGTAGTTCAGTTCTGGGCACCAGTCCATAAAAAGGATGCCCTAGAGTTAGGAAAAGTACAGAGGAGAGCAACTAAACTTATAAGGGGCCTGGAAGATCTTAGGTATGAGCAAAGATTAAATGAACTGAAATTGTTTAGCCTTGAAAAAAAAACGTCTAAGGGGAGACATGATAAATCTGTACAAATATGTAAACGAACCATACAAAAAATATCAAGGGAAGCTGATCTGTGTTAAACCCCCTCAACTAACAAAGGGCCACTCCCTACGCCTGGAGAAAAAAAGATTCAGTAAGCATTTTTTACAGTAAAATCTGTGAATCTCTGTAATATCCTGCCGCAGGAGCTGGTCACAGCAAATACAGTAGATGGCTTCAAAAAAGGTTTAGATGACTTTTTAATTCCAAATAACATTGAGGCTTATGACAATGTATAGAAATCTTGTTCTACACACCCCTTCCCTGTGGACCAACCCCTTTTTTAAAAAGATGGACGTTGATCCAGGGATTTGTTCCATGGATCGATATAGCATGATTATACAGTAGGTTGGACTTGATGGACTTTTGTCTTTTTCCAACCTTAACAGCTATGTAAAATACAGAGCAGTGGTGATTGGAAGCACTATGAAGCACTTCAGTAGGATTTCAGTCCGTGCCTCCATATCTTGCAGATCATGGACCCATTGAATGGGTCTGCATCCACAAACGATGTGCACTTTGCCGGACCGCTATTTGTGGTCTGCAGAAAGAGCACAGGACAAACACGCTCATGTGCATGAGCCCTTACCCAGTGTTTTACCACTTAGTTTGTACTGGTGACATTTATTTTTTCTTCCCATGTGCATAACCTTACATTTGTCAGTATTAAACCTCATCTGCTCCCCTCCAAACGCTTCTCTTCCCAAGCCTCCAATATAGCCAGATCCATCCGTAGCAGTATACTGTCTTCTTCTGTGTTAATTACATTACTTAATTATTTTAGGATACAGGTTGTATGCCATCTGGACCTGGTGATTAGTCTATTTTAATCTTTTTAAGATCCTGCTGCACTTCTTCCTGGATTAGACAGGCCACTTTTATGGTTTACTACTTTAACCCCTTCCCACATTGTCACGTACATGTAACATAGTAACATAGTTTATAAGGCCGAAAAAAGACATCTGTCCATCCAGTTTGGCCTGTTTTCCTACAAGTTGATCCAAAGGAAGGCAAAAAAACCCTGTGAGGTAGAAGCCAATTTTCCCCACTTTAGGGAAAAAAATTCCTTCCCGACTCCAATCAGGCAATCAGAATTACTCCCTGGATCAACGACCCATCTCTAGTAACTATGACCTGTAATATTATTACCCTCCAGAAATACATCCAGGCCCCTCTTGAACTCTTTTAGTGAACTTACCATCACCACCTCCTCAGACAGAGATTTCCATAGTCTCACTGCTCTTACCATAAAGAATCCTCTTCTATGTTTGTGTACAAACCTTCTTTCCTCCAGACGCAGAGGATGTCCCCTGGTCTCTTGCCGCATACCCACGTACATGTACATGTTCTGATCCAACCCCCAGACTGGGTCTCCTAGGCAACTGTCAGCATCTTACATTGTAAGACACTGACAGTTCAATGCAGCACAATACAGCATTAATTGTACTGCATTGAAACTGGAATCAAACCCTCAAAAAATCTAAGCCCCACAGTGGGACAAAAATAAAAAAGTAAGTTTTACCAAAAAATAAAAATAAAAAACAGATTTATTAGGTATTGCCACATCTATAACAACCTACTCTATAAAAATTTCACATGATCCACCCCCTCAGGTGAACGCCATAAAAATAAATAAATAAAACTGTGCCAAAATGCCATTTTTGTCACCTTACATCACAAAAATTGTAATACCAAGCAATCAAAAGGACATACTGTACGTATCCCAAAAATAGTACCAATCAAACCATCACCTTATCCTGCAAAAAATGAGACAATCACCCAAAAAGACAATCACCCAAAAAGTAAAAAAAAATATGGCTTTCAGAAAACGGAGACACTAAAATATTATTTAAAAAAAATGCTTTCATTGTGTAAAACTGAAATAAATTTTAAAAATTAAAAATCTACCCCATAAGGTGAAGGCTGTAAAAAAATAAAGACTGTGCCAAAATAGCCATTTTTGGTCACCTTGCCCCAAAAAAGTATACAGTAATATTGAATAATCATATTACCTAAAAATGGTACCAATAAAAGCGTCAGTTCTTCCTGCAGAAATGGAGCCCCTACACAAGATCAACAGAAAAATAAAATAAATGTTGCTTACAGAAAATTACACAAAAACATTGTTTTAAAAAATTGATTATTATGTAAAATTGAAACAAAAAAAAATATTTGAAATTGTTGTATTTCAACCTGCTCTTAAAAAAAAAAAATAACAACAACAAAAAACACATAATCTATCCTGTCAGGAGACCTTCTTAAAAAATGCAAAAAAATGAAAATGGTGCCACAACAACCATTTTGTGGTTACCTTGCCAAACAAAAAGTGTAATATCGAGCAACCAAAATCACATGTACCCCAAAATAATACCAAACAAGCTGTCACCTTATCCTGTAGTTTGCAAAATGGGATCAGTTTTTGGGATTTTCTACTGTAGGGGTGCATCAGGGGATCTTCAAATTTCTACTATGTAAGTACAACAAAATGACTTCATAACTGAACTGGTCCTTAAAAAAGTGGGTTAGGAAAATTTTCTTAAAAATTTTCAAAATTGCTTCTAAAATTCTAACATCCTAAACAATAAAATGACAACATAAAGTAGACTTATGGGGAATGTTCAGTAATAACCATTTTGTGAGGTATCACTATGTATCTTAAAGGGTTATTCTCATTTTAGACAATGGGGGCATATCGCTAGGATATGCCCCCATTGTCTTATAGGTGCGGGTCCCACCGCTGGGACCCGCACCTATTTCCAGAACGGAGCCCCCGAAGTGAATGAGGGCGCACTGCGCATGCGCAGCCGCCCTCCATTCATTTCTATGGGGCCGCCGAAAATAGCCGAGCACTGGCTCGGCTACTTCCGTCGGCTCCATAGAAATGAATGGGAGCGCACCGCGCATGCACGGCCCGGCTCCCATTCATTTCACGCTCCCCGCTCCGTTCTGGATATAGGTGCGGGTCCCAGTGGTGGGACCCGCACCTATAAGACAATGGGGGCATATCCTAGCGATATGCCCCCATTGTCTAAGATGAGAATACCCCTTTAAAAGTAGAGAAATTAAAATTTAGAAAATAGTGAATTTTTCCATAAATCTTTTTTTTTTTTTTAGAAGGAAAATAAAACATATTGACTCAAATTTACCATGAAGTACTATATTTCGCGAGAAAACAATCTCAGAATCGCTTGGATAAGTAAAAGCATTCCAGAGTTATAAGCCAAAATGTAGCTTGGTTCTTGATGGCAATTTGCGGTCCACATCACAGGCATGGCCGGCACGCGGTCATGTGCATGAGGAACCAAATCATAATGAGATGATTAATATGGGAGACTTCTACTGTACTACCCAAATATAGACTGGGAAACTGAAACCTGTAGATCTCATAAAGGAAACAGGTTCTTGGCAATAACTAGAGATGAGCGAGTAGTGAAATATTCGAAAGTTCGAAATTCGATTCGAATAGACTGCGAAATTCGACTATTCGACCGGATATCGAATCCCATTAAAGTCTATGGGAAAAAAATGCTCGCCACTTGGAAATCTCAATTCGACCACTTGGAGGTCACCAAGTCCACCCTGGAACCTCAGAAAAGGA